>JAYXIM010042850.1:0-45671 GCA_037575425.1 Anastrepha fraterculus
CACCGGTAGAAGAATATTTTAATTGTTGCTTAACTTTTACAACTATCCTATTATTAGTATTATTATTACTACTGCGACCAAAAGAGATCTGCAGAGGTGCTCTATATTTTAATTCTACAACTATTTTCTTAAGGAGCATGGCTTTTCTGTGCTATTATCTCCATTACAGTACCCGTGCAAATTAGCTTAAATATATTAAAGACTTTATTTTTATGCAGCACAAACAGAGTGAGAATAAGCATTGAAACTGAAATATTTATCTCTACTACCACATACGAGTATATATATGCACATATATACAGATGTTAGCGAAGGGGGCTTGGCCTACCAAAGAGCAATCATAATTTTCGTTAGCAATGGAAACGGAAATAAAATCAAGCACAAATGCAATAATACAATTTTATGATATTTCACAAATGCCATTTACTATCCATCCATATATGTATGTATTTCTGTACATACATACATATTCATACATGTTCATGCATACGTGTGCAGGCATACATGCGCGAGATCCCCGTAGGAAATGCCATTGTTGATGTTACGAAATGCCAGACTCAGTAAAATGCATCAGCATAGGTACCAAATGACAGGAATTTTAGGCAGCTTTAAAAAAGAAATAATGATTTTTTTAAAATTAATTACCTCTTTTTTTGCTTTATGAAAAATCTATTATATCGTTTTTTTTTTGTTTTAACCTTCCTACGGTCTTCAAATTAACTGACGCGGACGGCCTTCGGGTCAAATTTGACCCAATACTATATTTTCAAGGTTTATACTTGGTTTTTGATTATTTTTACTGTTAGGTTTTTTTTCATTAAATGGGTATCTTAAATAAAAATGAAAATCCAAATATATTTATTCCATTATCATACTTTTTTATTAATATATTTATGAAAATTTTTATTTTATTTTTATGTGAATAATACCAACTTTAACAAAAACGTTTATTCAATAACAAAAAGATATTCATGAATAACGAAAACTTTAAATAAAAAGTGTATTTAATAATGAAAGAAAAAATAAATAAATTATTTCAGACAGTTTGTAAACAAAGTAATAGTTTTAGAATGTTGTTTACATATATATTGTTTACAAATGTCGCAAACTTATCCTGTTTTGTTATCAGTTTTTGAGCATAGTTGACATCGACTTCCTTTAGTTATTTTCTTTTCCGACGTGTTTCCAAATTGCCCTGATGATGATGGTTGTGCATCCAGTTGAGAATCCTTTCGTATTTTTTGGCAATTTCAAGTGAAAAATGTGCTCGTGGTAAAGTGTGTCGCTTTTTTATATAGGGTGCTACGAGCTGCATACCAAGGTTTTCCAAGTAAAAACGGCGCTTTGTAAGACAGCCCTCTTTCCAGGTGTGGTTGGCGGATTTGAATAAAACGAAAGCGTTATAAGCAGAAATGTCGATTATGTTACTAAACACTACTTGAGGCCACCGTTTTGTCATTCGTTTGCAAGTGTAACCGTTTACAGCTTTGTCCAATGTGTCTACACCACCTTTACATTTATTGGAGTCTTATTTCTGGCTTTTTATCCCGACGATTACTAATTTTTGAATCATGGTGTAGAGTGCTAAGTAGAATCACAGCTCTATTCTTCTTAGGTATGTACGAAATGAGAGTTGTTTGTTCGGTAAAAGCGAAGATTGATGAATTTAGTGGTCTTCTTTTTATGTTCACTAAGTCTGGTGGTAGTTCGGGCTTGTTTTTGCGTATTGTTCCTACTATCGTAATACGTTTCTCCAATAATTTTTGTGCCAATTGATAAGACGTGAAAAAATTGTCGGTTGTGAGGTTATGTCCTTTTAGCCCTTCAATCAAATCAAGAACAACACGCATGCCTTGATTTTTTTCGGGGGTTCTTCCGATTGCCTAGCCAGTGTAAGGTTGGATGTTCCAAACATAGCTCGTTGTTGAATCACAAAGTACCCAAAATTTGGTTCCATACTTTGCAGGCTTTGCTGGCATGTACTGGCGGAATGGACATCTTCCTCTGAAAGCTACTAATTGTTCATCGATGGTCACGTTTTCCGTTGGATTGTAAAGCTTAGGTAATATCTCAACCTATTGATTCCACAAATCACGTATAGGAGCAAATTTATCCAACGATCTTCGTTCACTTCGAGTTTCCCTGTTGTCGAACCTAATCACTCACGATATTTTTTTGAAAGTATTCAAAGGCATAGTTGCAGCGAATATTGGTCTTCCGGTTTCAGGGTTCCAAAGACTTTCACAGCTTTCGTTATCCAATAAATGCTAGTAATGCTAATAAATAGTTCGATGTTTTCAATATCCAGCCATTCTTCACCGTATATTCGTTTTCCTTCAATGTTTGTGTAGGTCAATATCGTACGTATCAAAGGAGGTGGAAAAAATAGTTCAAAGCTAGAAATTTCTTTTTCGGTAATTCGTGAGCACGAGTAACGCGTTAGTCCAGGAATCAAGCTGAGAATATTTTCTCTTGAAGCTCTTCCCGCACTTGTTACAAGAGGGGTTTTTGAAAAGTTTATTTGACCATTTTTTGACGACATCATTTCAGAAGGCACAAGAGAATTTTCGTCATCACTAAAATCACTGTCGGAAGAATCTGCAACCTCAACATGATCTTCGAATTCAGAACATGATTCCTCATCATCCGAAAACGCGGCCAAAGAGAATTCACTTTCACTATCACTCATCGTTACGAAATAAATAGTCGAATAACCAAACAAAGCACGGGCTTTTAAATTTATGTTTACTGTGAACTCAATAAAAGCAGATTAAATAATACAATGCAACCGCTGAGCCGAAAAGCAATTAGCAAATAAATTTAATTCAAATAACGTCTGATTTATACGTTGGGTCAAATTTGACCCGAGGGTCGTAGATGTATAAAAATTTCTACGCGACAGAGCCTAAATTATTTTTTTTTAATTTTACGCCTATTATATAAAATATAATAAATTAGAAAAAGTCACGAAACATCAAGTCCTGAAAAAATTTGGTTCTTGAAAAAACTTAATTTTTTTCCTGAAATGGGTCAAAAATGACCCGAAGACCGTAGGAAGGTTAAGAAACTTGTTTATATTTACTAATAACTAGACGCCAGAAAAAAATTATAAAACTTATTACACTTACACTTATTATTAGGTTCAGTTAAGGGCTTACGCCACTGTGATGGAGTAATAAAAAACAAATAAAAAATTTCGGAAAGTATCCTTATCAACGGTAGAGTCTGCCTTGCAAATAATTGTGAAAAATATCGAGGTGTCCCTCTCTCGGAAAGAATTCACAGTGGGCGCCTTCCTTGACATTGAGGGGGTTTTTAACAATGTCCTCCCGGAGTCAGTTACTAGGTCTCTGGATAAAATAGTGAACGGAACCAACCTTACTAGGCTAATACATAAAATGCTTAGCGATAGAACGGCCGCAGCAGAGTGGGGCGGCGTCTCTCTTCACCGGCAAGTGAGGAGAGGCACTCAGCAAGAAGGTATTCTCTTGCCGCTTCTCTGGGTTGTTGTGCTCAACAACTTGCTAGAGGAGCTGAAGAGGAGAGGCTGTAAGGTGATTGCCTACGCAGATGACGTGGCACTTATTGTAAGAGGAAAATGTTTAGATACTCTGATGGAACTGATGCAGGGTCATCTGAATCTAGTTGTGAAATGGACCGCAAATTGCGGTCTCTCGATAAATCCTCTGAAGGCGGAGCTCGTGTTGTTTACGAAGAAATATAAAATACCGACAGTTTTTCTCCCCTCAATAGCAGACACCCCGTTGGTGCTCTGACAGGGTTAAGTACCTGCCGTACGGAGTCCTTGTCTGGTGAAACTCGTTAGAAAGGATGACATCAGTTAAGAAGCTGGAGAGGGTTCAAAGGTCTGTGGGGCGCTTCGGGCCACACCTACTCTAGCACTCAACGCTATGATGAATGTGGCACCCGTCGACATCTCAGCAAAAACTGCAGTCGCATGCGTCGCCATCAGATTAAGGTGTTCGCGCCATAAGCTAGATTTAAGCTACGGACGCTCTAGCATTCTTAACTACTTTGAGTTCATCCCCATGGTTCTGGATCATTGTATACCCTCGCTAGAACCGAGCGGAACTTTCTATTCATATTCCTTCAAGGGAAGAGTGGGCGGGGTGCAACATTTGGGAGCATGGCATGGCAAATATGTTTACAGATGGCTCGAAGTTGAATGGAAGAGTTAGTGGGTCAGTATTCTGCGAGGAGACCCCTATCAAGCTCAAATTCAAGCTTCTGGACCACTGTAGTGTTTTCCAAGCAGGAGTAGCCGCAATTAAGGCAGCTGTGGATTTGCTGCTCGCTTCTGTAATTACAGTAAAAGAGGTAAATATCTACTCCAACAGCCAAGCGGCAATTAAAGCCTTACGCTCGTGGTTTGAGCGTTCGAAATTACTCGAGTAATACCTGACGTCCGCCTTGATTGCATCGGAATATTTCGATATTAGGCTCAGTTGGGTTCCTGGTCACAGCGGCATAAAGGCCGATGAGTTGGCTAAACAGGGAATCCTGGAGACGCCTTCATCGCAATATGAGAGGATGGGAGTTCCCTTAAGAACCTGTGGTCTGCTCCTGGAAAGATGGGCCTCGCGTCAACTCAGCGTTCTGTTCAGTAAGATTGGGCAACTCGTCATGAATCGTTTAACGCCAGAACAACTCTTCCGAGTACTGGAAATTTACTTTGAAAAAAAATATGTTCGCAAAGTTCATAGATAATCGGTCCTTGTTTCTTTCGAAATGAGGAAGGAGCTACCGTTGCGGTGAATGGCGAACGCTGTCGAGCCATGTTGACTGAATTTCTGTTTCCAAAAATTAATCAATTCAACAGCAATGACATTTGGCTTCAACAAGATGGCGCAACTTGCCTTATAGTGTGGATAGCAATTGATTTATTGCTGTTTCCAAGCCAACATTGATGGCATACGGCCAGATTTAGTGGAAAAAGTGGTCAAGAATTGGACTGATCGAATGGGATATACAACTGCTAGCCGCGGCGGGCATATGCTGGATATCCTATTCAAAAAATAAATGCCATGAAATTATCTATAATAAAAATGAAAAATCCTTCCAATAATATTTCTCTCTTGTATTATCATTTTATTTTATCAAGCATTTAAAAAACACCCGATTCTTGTAAAGCTCATAAAGCTGGTCGCTTACATGACCACTGCCGAGAGCGTGTTGGCTAAAATAGAAATCTCGAATGCTTTTAATGCTGTAATGTTTGGTGGTATTTTTTCTGGTTCCCAGATAGAAAAAGTGTGTATCAATCTTTATTTTTGTCTTTATGCGCCGCTAATTTTCCAGATGTTTGGTTAATTTCACTCAAATCACCCTATAAACATACGAGTAAGTAGATGTAGTTGAGTAGGTATGTATGAATTCGGTACCACTCATCTACGGTCATATCATCATCACATATGAAGGTATTGTGCCTTATTTGGCATTGGCACTTTTACATATCTATGTGTATACTTCTACTGGTATGTATTTAGGTATGCACGCACATTCATAAATGCCTTTGTGCTATACCACTAAATCTCATTGCTTTGCTTACAAATACAAGACACCAACTTCGAGCTGATGCCCCTCTAAGGAATTTATAACCATGACTAGTAGTTCTATCAACTACACCCTGTTGGCCTGGAAAGTGTATCTTGCACCCTGTGTATTCACCGATAGCTTGGATTTCCTACTTGATACGACACTACTTCAATTTTCAGAGTGAATAACATTAGCTCCAAATACTTACTGAGTGAAATATTAGAGGGAAGTGGGTTTTTGTATTAACCTAGTCGGTGGTTAAAAATTAGAGGCGCCAAAAATCTTCACCACTTCATACAGCATATTTCTGTTCATATTATTCGACAGAAGTTCAGAAATGGCCAGAGCCAGAGTATTACAAGTTCTAGGATACAAGTAAGAAAGTCCAAAAATCGATCCGGATCGAGCTTAATGTACGAGGTGTCTTCAAAAAATGAGGTGAATTTTAATTTTTCTCAAAAAATATTTATTTATTCATCAATTTCTATTTATCTCCTTCAAAGTAATCCTTTTCAGGTGCCAGCGTTTTTTCCAATCTTCGAAGTAGTTCTGATATGCACTTTTTGGTATGTCCTTGAGCTCACTCAGCGATTCGGTTTTTATCTGCTCAATCGTCGCAAAACGCCGTCCTCTCATGGGTCTCTGCAGTCTTGGGAACAGGAAAAGGTCGCAGGGGGCCAAATCTGGTGAATGCGATGACAGAGACATGATAACAGTGTTGCTTTTGACCAAATAATCGCTCGAAAGCAAAGATGAGTGAACAGGTGCACTATCATGATGCAAGGGCCATGCATTTTTTCACATTTTCCGGCAATTTTTTCGCATTACTTCAGGCAAACGGCACATAACCTCAAGGTATTACTCCTTATTTGCCGTACGACCTTATGGTAAGAACTCCTGATGCATTACGCCATGATAATCGAAGAAAACAGGGAGCAAAACCTTAATATTCGATCGAACTTGGCGTGCTTTTTTTGGTATGCCTCTCCTGGATTCTTCCATTGAGACGATTGGGCTTTGGTTTCGATGTCATAACCATATACCCATACTTCGTCACCAGTAATGACCCTTTTAAGCACATCTGGATCATCGTTAACGTCATTCAACAATTCCTGAGCGATGGTCATGCAATGTTGTTTTTGGTCAAAATTCAGCAATTTTGGAACGGACTTCGCTGCCCCACGCTTCAAGCCTAAAATTTGCAAAAAGGTTGCACGGCATGAGCAAACTGATATGCCGACATCCTCAGCAATTTCTCTAATTGTGACTCGACGGTTCTCCATAACAATTTTGTTCACTTTCTCAAGGTTTTCTTCAGTTGTTGATGTGCTAGGGCGTCATTCACATCTTCTCGACCTTCTGTGAAAAGCATACAAGTGGTACAATTGTAAACATTTGTTTGACTCAGAGTACTCCCACCGTATGCCACTGTCAACATTTCAAGTGTTTTTAAGCACTTAATTCCAAGATTCACACACAATTTTTTGCAACTTCTTTGATCCATTTTTTCTCGATAGCTGAAAATCGCCGAACACGCAAACTAAAGATGATATATTGCTAAAACCGTGAACATATCTTCGATACGAGTGTACCAACATAAATAACATAAATAATAATAATCGAAAGTCCAATGTACGTAGCCAGCGAAATTTTAAAACCCACGCACTCTGCGTACATTTTAATAAAATTTAATTTGGGCTGGTTGTCCATTTTTGTAATAAAAAAAATCATAGGGAATTAGAGTTTTAGCTTCTAACATTAATAACAAAATTTAGTCTTAACATATGAAAATTGGGTGAATTTAACAAAGCGCGCCATTCACACACCAAGTGAAGTCAATTCCAAAAGGAGGCCTTCCTCTTCCTCTGCTCCCACCAGCTGGTACCTCATCGGATACTTTCAGAGCTGCTGTATCTTTATTCGCTGCACTATGTCTTTGTCGTCGTAACGCTCTTACGGCTCATTGTTCCATTGTCTGTGATACTCGCCCTCACCAACGCGCAAAGATCCAAAAATCTTCGGCAGAATTTTTCTCTCAAACACTTTAAGGGCCGCCTTATCGGATGTTGTCATCGATCAGGCTTCCGCGCCATACGTTAGACCGGGCATGATGAGAGCCTTGTAGAGTATTAGTTTTGTTCGTCGGGAGACGACTTTACTACTCAGTTGCCTACTTAGGCCAAAGTAGCAGTTGTTGGCAAGAGAGATTCTACGTTGAATTTCCAGGCTGAAATTGTTGTACGTGTTAATGCTGATTCCTAAGTACACGAAGTCCCTTACAGCCTCGAAATCCTAACTGACAACTCGACATTACTTCTCACTGCTTGTTTGAAGACAGGAGGTACTTCATTTTGTACTCGTTCACCACCAGGCCCATTCGCTTTGCTGCTTTATCCAGTTTGGAAAATGCAGAACTAACAGCGCCGTTGTTAAACTCGATAGGCATACATTATGGCAAATTAGCCATATTAGCGAATTAGCCATTCAAAATAGCACCCTCGAGTTTAACAATAATAAATGAAATGAACAATAGAGATATTAGTAAAAACTCAGGTTTCCATTTTTCAGGTTTTTTTCAATTACACTTTGTTTTCCTTGTTCACTCCTCTTGGGTGCATAGGGTCTCGACAAGACTCTTCCATCGTACACGGTTCTGTGCTGTTGTTTTTTCACCGTCCCATGTGATGTTAGCATCTCATAGTTCGCCCAGCATCGACCTTCTCCAAGTGTTTTTTGGTCGACCGCGACCTCTGGTCGCTTGCGGGTTCCAGTCGAGTGCCATTCTCGTAATGCTATCTGGTGGTTTTATCAAAGTGTGACCTATCCATCACCGCTTACTGCGTTTGATTTGCCTAAGGATGGAATCCTCTTCCGTTAATCTCCACAGTGCGTCGTTATTGATGGTGTTTGGTCAGAATATTCTGCAGATGATGCAGACGCATTTGTTGATGAAAGATTGTAGTCTCTGTGTGATGGTGTTAGAGACCAGCCATGTTTCGCTTCGGTACGGACTTTACGCATGAGCCGAATATTCTTAGTTTACTTACATACTTATAATATAATCTTAAAAATTAATCAGTTCCTTTCAATACACCCTGTATGCACAATACAACATACGCCTACTGCCATAAGCAATTGTGCTTTGCCTCTAAGAAATCGACAGGTGCCAGGAAAATATAGTGACAATAAAACAAGGCAACGAGCGACTCAAGCACAATCATAACGTCTGGTGGTTGGCTACCCAAGGTGGTATAGTGGGCGTGTGGGCAAGGAAGGCAAAACGTACAAGTAAGTAGAAGGTGGCAACGTGGGACAGTAAAATGATTTACCGGCGAAGACAGAGCAATTGTGAATTGCTGTAATTTCGTTATTATATTTATGTGTTATATTCGAACGAAATATAAATAATTTAGTAAAGGAGCAAAAAGAACTGGCATTGCAAGGAAAACTTCATACTTCATACCTCATGATTCATATACCCGTGCATACATTCACATACGTACCTACATGCAAAAACTAGTAGAGGCTGTGTACTTTGTATGCCCTCAATGTGTTTTTGGAAACGTGAACAATGAATTACACACACCAACCACTACCACAAATGCGATGAAAACCATAACAAGTCAAGCATCGCTCACATGGCTCAGAACTGAGTGCACAGGCTCATCAACAAATATTTTGTCTGATGTCACCAGTGAATTTGGTCGTTGTATGTTTCCGTTTTTTATTCGCTTTTATTGTTTTTTGTTTGTTGTTTTTGTTTTTGTCGAATAACTAGCCTAGCAAGTTGTCCAGCTAGTTGATTGTCCTTTGTCGTTGCAACTTTGCGACTTATTGCCATTTCAGCCATTATGAGTCCTTAATGCCAATGCCTGTGCGTATTTCTCATTCGACTTTGAATGGTCGAAGGTCAACGGTGAATGGTGAATGGTATGAGGAATGCAATAAACGAAACTCACAGTTAACTTATTTACGTTTTGCGAATTTTCCTCAATAACTCGATAACTCAATTGTAGGCACATTTACGAATTTGTCTTATGTGGATATGTGCATGTGTATGTGTAGCTGAGCATTCAATTACATGCGTGGCTACCCAGTCAGGAATGTACCGGCCCTAGGCATTCATTATATGAGTACATTCATCTTGTACAACTTTATTATACAAGGTGGCGCAAAATTAATCACCCTATCGTAGACTTATACATTTTGCAAATGGCATTATACTTAAGTTATAGTTGGCATTTGTAAACTATGTAGATATCTGCAGTGCACAAATAGACAAGCCATGGAGTGCGTCAAAGGGTCAGAGGTAAAGGTCAAAATGAAGATTTTCATCACTTAAACCATTCTTTTTTTTGTTATTTAGTAAAAAAGTTATTCAAAAACAAAACTGGATGCTTAATTTGGCACCACCTTGTCCATGTCCTTTGTGTATCCTTCAGCAATATTTCAAAAATTGTTGACCAAACCTTAGCTGTCTGGTTAGGCAAAAATGTGACTAGCTTTAGAGAAATCAGCATTTCCTCCGATAGCCAAGCTGCGATTAAATCTCTTGGTGGAGTTGTCACTAATTTCATCATTGTCCACAAATTCCGGGCGTCTCTTAACGAGATGACGGAATATTTCCGCATCCATTTGATATGGGTGCCACGGCGTAGTGGCATACCAGGGAATTGTAGGGCAGACAAATTAGCGCCACTACCATTGGCCTCCCACTTGATATGAAGATTGTAGGTACATATCTCAACCTTCAAACTGCGTGGGGCAAGTAGCATTTTCAGTTCAGCTAATACGAGATGAGTTAATAGTCTGACATGTATTGTTACAAGGAGAATTTGGCCATAATGGGACGTTAAGCGCTACTTAATCGGTCGAGGAAAAACGTCTATCTATTAGTTGCTTTAATCACAGGCCACTATCTCATACACCGACAGTCTCACAGATTGAATGTACCTCATTTCGACTATTGCAGAAGTTGGAAGCATGAGGAGCATGCCACTAGGTTTAAATACTTTGACTCAACGTTCTTAAATAATACTGATGACCTTAGAGATATAAGTCTAGGCCAGATCAATGGGATTGCGCTTAAAACAAAATGGTTTGTTGAAGTGTAGCAGACAAAAATTTTATTTGAAATTGAAATTAAATACATATCCTAAAAGCAAAAAAATAAAAAATATTTCTTAAATACTCTAATTTGTTTACCCAGTTGTAACTTTTGCACTACATCTTAGGGCAAAATGGACGTAATCGTTTAACGGATGCTTCAGTTATTTTTTATTTGCTTTATATGGCGTCTTGAGGGAAAATTTTTGTTGAAAACATTAAGAAATTTAAGATGCAAAAAAAAATTTCAGTTATGTTGTATACCATGGCCCAGACAAAGACTTCAAACATCATCCGTTCGCTGCCTTTGGGATGTATGCATTTCTCCGATTTCTCATTAATTACTTGGCAGCTACAAAATGGACCTCTCAAATGCCGCTATATTTTTTTTAAGGATGCATCTTCACATACATGCAGAAATTTCCGTGTGGGCATGAATGCACAAATATTTGTATGAATGTGTGTACATACGTATGTTTGTAAAGAATTGGCGTATATGTATTTTTATTTGCGATCTTCGGGTGTTCACTCAACTCTTGCCTTCGAGTTCATGTCTACCGTTAGACACCTGCATCTATCAGCATTTCGTTAATAAGCAGTAAACGCCAATGACTCGGATAGACGCAATGGCTATTAAAATGGCTACAACTACTAAAGCAACGATATGGACGCTCATGCACATATGTAGATGTGTGTGTATGTATGTGTGTAATAACCCTGCAGTGAAAGATCAAGCGAGTCAGAAAAACTACTAAGGAGTACTAATAAAATTTCCCTGAGCGAAATCGAACTAGTCCGAAAAAGAACCGAGTTCGTACCAACTACTTGTAAAGATTCATTCATGATTATTTTATTTGAACTCAACCTTTAAATGAATTATTATTTGGCATGTTTTGAACCATTCAAACGAGTACATATTCCATTATATATTAATATAGAATGGAATATATCGTCACTTCGGCAATAAAAACATATTTAAAACTATATAAACATAGCGTTTTTATATTTTCTTTTATTTTACAAGGCTTTGTCTGCACTCTTTGGTAAAGGATAAGTATTCATTCGATAAAACTCTTTCTGCTCTACAAAACTATATAAATTGTATTTTTTAGTTACTTAACTGTTTATTAGTTTTGAGACTTAGAAATGGAATAGCCAAGAGGCAAAAATCAACATTTTCGAAACCTGCTTATCTTTGTTTTTCATCACAGCTGCCGAAGCAGTCCGGGACATTTGCGATGTGTATGGAGAAAGTGTCGTAAACGAGTCTACAGCACGAAAATGGTTTGCAAAATTCAAAAATGGCGGCTTACACGTCACTGGCACGTCCCGCAGCGGAAGGCATTCTGAATTCGATGAAGAACGTCTCAAATAACTTTTGAAGAAGAACGTCGTCGAGCCAGTAGTGAATTGGCCGAAAAAATGAACTGCGATCAATCACTTTCAATCAATGGGATTTACCGAAAAATTGGGAGCCTGGGTGTCTCACGAGCTCAACGAAAAAACAAGGAAAGTCGCCTTCACATTGCTTCTCAGCATCTCGCTCGCCATCGATCAGCACGCGGTCATAAATCGAGCTTTTTGTACCGAATCGTCACGGAATATGAGAAATTGTGCCTATACGAGAACATCAATATGAAGCAAAAAAAGGAGTGGGTGGCTCCAGGAGATACGCCAAAGCCGGAAATCAAGCCGGATCTTCATCCAAAGAAGATCATGATATGTTTTTGATGTGACTGAGAAATGCTCGAAAAGAATGCCACGCTCAACAAAGAGCTCTACATTACACGCGGTGTAGCGTGAATGAGGCTATGCGACTGAAAAAGGACCTGATCAACATGGTCAAACCTTCTCTTTTCTAGAGATTCTAAATCAATTAACTTAAGCCGAGAAAAATGGGAAAAGAACATGATGTCTGTTTAAGAAATATTTTTCGAACTCACTCGAAACACACTCTTGAAAGTTGGTCGTAAGATCTCCAAACGATTTTGTTCCTAAGTGACAAGGAACAAGATCCGTAAATAGCAGTTTAAAGATATACGGATCAGATGCATTGCTATAAATGAAACCTAACCCCGAATATGATTTTCAAAGAATAGAATTAATGTGGCCACTGAAGAAAAATTTCGTATCAAATAAAACTCAAAGGTCCTTAAACACTGTTACACTTTGTAATACATTGTATACCTAGTCAACTTAGGTAGCCAAATCACACCTGTCGGCGGCGGTAACACTGACATTGAGTACAGAATAACGAAAGCCACACCATCCTTCGCTATGCTTAAACGCATTTGGTTCTCGAAGCAGCTAATCACCAGAACAAAGCTAAGGATTTTCCGCCTCGAATATGAAGTCTGTACTGCTGTATGGCTGTGAAACGTGGTGCGTAGCGGTTTCAACAACAAAAAACCCTTGTTTAAGAGTTATACTGCGCATATGGTGGTCAGACAACTGGATTTCTAGCTCGAGCTCCTTGCTCGAAGCAAACAAAGTCCGGTTGAGATTGAAATACGCGAACGAAAGAGGATATTGGGCAGCCATACAATCCGTAAATCTGCGGCTGACATCAGCATAATGTCTCTAGACTCGAATCCGCAAGGTTATCGCCGAAGAGGAACATGGAGACGAAGCTTGTATGACGATTTTACGACATCTGCCGACTCGCTCACTTGGCCGCAGATAAAGTCAGTAGTTGCTAATCAACCCCAATGGAATTTATTTGTATCATCACTTTGTGCCCCAGCAGGCGCGTTAGCAAATAATAAAAATATTAATAAGTACATTTAAAAATGTACTGACGCCACGAAAATTTTAAATGAAAACTTTTTTTAATATTCAAAGATGCGATCTCATGCACCATCGATGGAGATTGTTTAAGTCCCGTTGAAGTTTCTGAGCATCCACTTAACAGATGAGAAAATATTTTTAAATCATCCGCAAAGAGGTAAAACATTCGAAAATGAAACACATTTGCTTATAACAAAAAGAAGTGGCCCAAGATGCTTCTTTGGGGGACCCTGGCGTAGCATAAATATGGTTCAACAAAACTCGAACGATTTTTAGCACGCGCCGTCTGTCCGTCACATCTGACTTAAGCCTGTTCTGTAAGGTGGATGAGTCTAAGCAAGCTAACTTTTTTACTAGAATCTCATGCGACACTTTGTCAAATGTCTTGGAGAAGTCAGTGGAAATGTAATCAAATTGGAGTCCTTTGGAAAACGATGGCATACAGGATTCGCTAAAAACCGCAAGATTAGTAGCTGTAGAGCGGCCAGTTACAAAACCATGTTGGTTTGGGTCAGTTAAAGACTTAACCGCGTAATCAATTTTGTCCTTTGCAATACTTTGGGCGGCCGCCGTAGCCGAATGGGTTGGTGCGTGCCTACCATTCGGGAGTGCGTAGGTTCGACTATCCGTGCATGAACATCAAACGATAGAAACTTTTTTTCTAATAGCGTTCGCCCTCGGCAGGCAATGGCAAGATTCCGAGTGTATTTCTGCCTTGAAGAAGCTTGTCATAAAAAATATCTGCCGCCCGGAGTCGGCTTGAAACTGTAGGTCTCTCCATTTGCACAGCATCAAGACGCACACCACAAATAGGAGGAGGAGTTCGGCCAAACACCCAAAAAAGGTGTACGCGCCAATTATATATAAAAGGTTTTCCAATAACAAGTGTTATGAATGAATGGATTGCGTTATCGAGAGATGATTAACGATTTTTTATGGTCGGAATTGGATGGTATTGATCTCGACAACGTTTATTTTCAACAAGACTGTGCAACGTGCCACACACAAGCAACGAAACTATTGATCTTTAACGGGAAAAGGTGATCACAATTGGCCACCGAGATTTTGTGATTTAACACCTTGTGACTTTTTTCTTTGGAGCGACGTGAAAGAGAAGGTGTACGCCAACAGCCCAGAGTCGATTCAAGACCTCAAAAATTGAGGTCAGGCTATCGAGGACATAGGGCAGCCACTTTGCAGTTCGGTTATGGAAAATTTCATGAACAAGATATTGTCCTGTACGCGTGGTCGTGATGGTCATTTGCCTGATGTTATTTTCCACTATTAACGGCATACCTTCCTCTTTATAATGAAATAAACATCCGATCATTTATATTAAAAGATAGCATTTTTCTTTGAACATCAAAATAACACCTCTTATTGGAAAACCCTTATATATAATGCATTGAAATAGTTTAGAGATGTTTGATCGCTTGCAAATCGGCCCATAATTACGATCATAATTTTTTCTTCCGCTTTTAAAAAAAGGTGTGATGATAGTAAATTTCTATTCATTTTAGAAACTGCCCGTAGATAAAGATTTTTTAAAAATAACCTGAAGAGGAATGACCAACGCTGAACAATTCTTGAGCAAGATTGCTGAAAGACCGTCGGCATCTGCATATGACGAAGATTTTAGAGAAAGCATCACCTTGAAGATATCCGAAGTGAAATGTCTCATTATTAGCGAATCTAAGGCTGTTAAATAAAAATGTGTAATAGTTTAAATAAAGTTAAATAAAAAGGTTTTTATTGTTTATTCTTCAAATTATTTTATTTTTTTAATTCCACTTTTCAATCTCAAATTAGTAATTTTGGTCCATACTTAGACTAGTACTTTTTTGTCTATTTTGAACTAGTATTGAACTGGTATGTATCTGATCGAAATCTGACAATTGGCTTTAGCGTAGAAAATTGCCATACATATTGTTTGTATAGAATAAACACTGTTCCTGACTAGTTAGATCTGCTACTCGTACTAGTTGCGAGGTAGCACTGATACATTTGACTGCAGAGAAAATTCGGCGAGTGCATGCTTGAAAGTACCTACATACATACATCGTGTGCAGTATCAATTGAGCAATTGTTGTTGCTGCAGCACTCGCAGGCACTTCACAAAGTTTCCATGTGCTGTGTTGCTATTATTATTATTGTACCTTTGTGCAATCGAAAAGTTTTCAACTTGTCCTGACATTCACTTAGGTATGTGTGTATGCACAATACGTCAGCGTGGGTGTGTGCGCTCAAAGGAAATCGAATTGTAAGCACTTTATGGCTATTTGTTCTGGTGTACCTATTATTTGTTGTTGTTGTATTGCAATTCAACTCATTGTTGTTGATTGTAAAGTTTTGTTTGCTTTATTAAAAAGATGTAAGATTGTGCAACAAACTGATTGAACTGCACTCAAGTGACATCTATCCTGCCCTCTTTGGATGTTAGTAAAAAGATAAGATTGATAAAAATTCTACATTCACGTATGTACGTGTGCTCATGTGCATTTATATACTAAATTTTATACTGTGTTGAAGTCTTATATGTATGGAAAACTCAAAAATGGCTTGACTGATTTGAATATTCTTTTTTTTCACTATATTACCCGGAAAGCTTACACATAAACAGCAAAAGTTGACAGCTGTTTGAAAAATTTAGTTCAATGAAGCTAAAAATATAAATTCAGCCTTATTCATGAGCTCTGGGCGGTAGCACCGATGTAAACGCACGCTCCCGAATCGAAAAACCAAAGGCGCATTCGGGACGTTGTACTTTGTATGGCTGAACAACAATCTATGTAAGTTCCAGCTTAAAGGTTAGGCCCTTGAAATCGCATATGGTGTCGGTACGAGCAACTGTACAGTAGCTCTATCTGGAAAATCACCACCGCTATAACCAGACACTTACAAGCTGTCTAAGGTTATATTCCGAATTTTCTCTGGCTAAAAATAATGCCAAACAAGGAATCGCTCGAAAAAGCAAACATGGAATCGCTAGACATTTAGATTGGGAGTCAGAAATGGGAGTGGATTTATCATATTTACGCCAGGAAAGCGGTGGCATAGCGAGGGAAGCAATGGAATTGAACCACTCCTAACAGTGAGAGAAGGAGCGCCTAGCAGGTCAAGCGAAAGCTGGAAAAGAACTGTGGATCACGCGAAGGCTCAACTCGGGTTAAGTTGGAAGCAGGTGAAGGCGTTTTCCAATAATCAGGCGAGATGGCACCTAGGAAGTATTGGTGGCCTATGTCTCGCTAAAGATCCAAGGAAACAATGATAATGATGAGTCATGAGCTCCATTTTTGCTCGGATGAAAATTCTCTTAATATGAATTTCGCTCGGATTTGTTTAGCTTTCCAACATAAATTCTCAGCGAATCTATCCAAGATGATGACATTCGAGCAACAACAAGCTCTTTTTTTAATTAGAACTGTCAAGGTTACCAAGGACTGCATGTATTGGCATAACCTGAGCATGTAAAACTTACCCAAGTGTTGCCTTGAAGGTCGTTTTGCACTTACTCCCTATCGACTTTTACGTTATTTTGATCATTGCTCAAAGTGCTATCAGGTTAAAGGAGATTGGCCTCTGGAGGCAATCTCTCGAGGGTCATGGTAACATTATTGTGCAGTTAATACCGTATTTCTACGAGCTTCGGACAGATCTCACGAGGGTCGTGCTAGGGCAATCTTTCCAAATAGGCAAATATTGGATAAAGGGGAAAATCTGCAGCGAAGCTTGCACCTCTGTCTTCACTGACGGCTCCAAGATAGAATCGGGAGTCGAAGCGAGGTTTTCTCTAAATCCGCCAGTATATCTATCTCCTTTAAACTGCCGAATACTGCTAGTATTTTTCAGGCAGAAGTCTTTGCGATCCTGCAGACATGCAGAATCCTTAGATAACGTTGAACCGAAGAAGATATTAAAATTTTCTTCGATAGTCAAGCCACGATCAAGGCTCTAGCGACGCCATGTGACAGAACCAAACTGGTAAACTCCTGTAAGGAGGAGTTCAAATCTCTTGGGTGCGCAGGTAGCATTTCTCTAATCTGGGTTCCAGGGCATAGGAGCATAGAAGGAAATGAAATTGCTGATGAGCTTGCTTGGAAGGGGGCTGAATTGGCCTCAGAATTATTTTGAAAACCCTTTGGCCCCAGTACAATATACGGAAGACTCAGAAAGTCTTTTGAACACCACGCCATTCAATTTCCAAACCCGTAGCTGTGTTTACGGGTCACTGGACGATCGGCACACATGCGGGAAAACTAGGTTTACCATTTAACCCCCACTGCAGCAACTGTGAGGACCTTTCAGAGAAGGAAACTGTTGAGCATTTTCTCTGTAAATGTCCGGGTTTGTCAGCTAGACGATTAACGTCACTGGGCAGTATGCCAGCCTAATTCCCATCAATATTCTCCATTATATCAAGAACTCTGGTTGGCTGTAGATATCGTCTGCATAGTTAAGGTCGTTGATATTGCCGTGTAGACCACAAGGGACTCACTCCTCTTCCTGCGCTTTGCATTCCTTATAATCATGCAAGGCTATGCAAGATGACGTTTCTCCATACCAGCAGCGCCATCAGAATTGGGAAGGACCTCTCCGAGCCGTTTGATACCAAACAAGGTTTCAGACAGGGTGACTCGCTGTCGTGTGACTTCTTTAACCTGATATTGGAGAGGATCGTGCGAGCCGCAGAACTTAATCGCTCATGCCCAATTTTTTATAAGAGCGTACTATTGTGGGCGTATGCCGATGATATTGACATCATCGACCTTAACAACCGCGCTGTTAGTCCTATCTTCTCCAAACTGGATAAAGAAACAAAGCGAATTGGTCTGGTGGTGAATGGGGACAAAACGAACTGCCTCCTGTCTTCAAACAAACAGTCGGCGCAATCGCATATCGGCACCCACGTCACTGTTGACAGTTATAATTTCGAGGTTGTAAAAGACTTCGTTTACTTAGGGACCATCACTAACACCAATAACAATGTCAGCCTGGAAATTCAACGTAGAATCTCGCTTGCCAACAAGTGCTACTTTGGACTAAGTAGGCAACTGAGTAGTAAAGTCCTCTCTCGACGAACAAAAATAAAACTTTATAAGGCTCTCATCATGCCCGTCCTAACGTATGGCGCAGAAGCTTGGACAATGCCAACATCCAAAAGCCAACATTGAAATGTTTGAGAGAAAGACTCTACGGAAGATTTTTGGATCTTTTCACGTTGGTGACGGCGAATATCACAGACAATGGAACAATGAGCCGTATGAGCCCTACAATGACAAAGACATAGTGCAGCGAATAAAGATCCACTTTCAAAAGTTCAGCTTATTTTTATATACACAAGAAAAAGCATCTTTAATTGAAAGAAGGTTCTGTTTTACTGTTGAAAAGGGTACTCCAAATTGAAACTTATCTTAATACACGGCACCATTATACGCTCCAGTTTCCGCGCAATATTTCAATTGAAATATAAATACCTACATAAATATTTACATACTTGGATGTCTGTATCTTTGCACTTACAAATTTTCCCCCACCTTCCGTCGCAACTGGCATATCGTTTGTTTCATCTCATAGGAGTGATAAAAATGGTTCGAGTATTGCATAGAATTCAATTCCTACCACACAACCACGAAAATAGGAACCACCACAAATTTGCAGTTCAACCGGTGTCGGCATGGAGTTTTCGTATCACGCCACAGTGTGAGAAATGATATATAGGCAACAAGGTGTAAATAAACTATGTGGCATGCCACAAATTGAAAGCGCGAAATATTTGCACTTAATGGTCGTTACGATGACAAGCAACAATAACAAAAACGGCACAGGTATCATATAAGGTTAATATTAAGGGGCATATGATTATACTTACCCATGTATACACTGAATTAAAAATAAATATATATGTACATACTCGTATGTGCAAATGTAATTTAATTCTCTATGGCTCAAGCAGGAAAGAATCACTTAAAGTAAATTTGGTTCAGTGTGGCATTTCTCGTTTTTCGAATTTCAAGTGTTTTTTTTTTTGTTGGTACAAGTCAATGGTTCTTTAAACCGAAAAGTAATGATGCGAAAAGCATAAAATGGTAGCAGGTTTTAAATATTATAACGGTCTCTATCACAAATTTTTTGGTATAACTCCGAGGGAAGTCTTTGGCGAAATCGAAGAAAACAAAATTTCAAAGGACATTTTTCACATTTTTAAATTTTCTTCTTATAGATTTATAAAAACTTTGCAATTTCCAGATTGCAGCTAAAGCTTTGAAGCCCTTTAAAAGAAACTCTTGGCGAGCTTATGAAAACTAGAAATGCAGATTTACTACAACTGAGCTCAAATATCGGACACAAACCGACCACCTATGATCAAAAAGTTCCGGGCTGACCGGGAATACTGTTTTCTTCAATTGCCAAAGCGTAGTGCACCAAAAGTACCTTCCATCAGGCCGGACAGTCAATAAAGAATATTATTTATCCGTTTTGAAGCGTTTGAGAGATATTGTACGTCGCAAACGGCCAGAAATGTGGGCAAACAGTTCTTGGATTTTGCATGATGATAACGCGCCATTGCACCCGGCCCGAATTGTGGATTATTTGACCAAACACCAAGTAAATAGCATCGTGCGACTTCTTTTTGTTTCCCAAGTTGAAGTTACTACTTCGTGGATGATGATTTCAGTCGATAGAGGAGATCAAAGAGAATGCGACGAAGGAGCTGAAGGCCATCCCTTCGTCGGCCTACCAGGCGTGCATGGAGGACTGGGTTAAACGTTGGCACATGTGTGTTGTTTCAGACGGGTCATATTTTAAAGGAGAAAAAATAAATTTGCCTGAAATGTAACTCTGTTTTGTTTTATTTAAACATTCCCGTTACTCATGTTTATCTTATTACCCAATAAATGGAGTTGACTTCGAGGTAAGATATTTCAATGAATTTAGTAGCCGAATTGGTTGGTGCGTGACTACCATTCGGGAGCACGTGGGAGCACTCATCTAACACCTCTCTCCCTCTGGGCCCAACCGTTCGAAACAGCAAGTTTCCAGGGCCTACGGTTAGATAAGCTAGGCGAAGATGGTCGTTGATTTAAACAACACTGACACGGTTAAGTATACTGCTACAGCAACAACAACAACGTAGGTTCGAATCATCGTGCAAGAAGCAGCAAAATGAAGAAAAAGTGTTTTTCAAATACTGGTCGCCCCTCGGCAGGTAATGGCAAACCTTAGAGGGATTTCTTCCATCAAAAAGCTTCTCATAAAAAAATATCTGCTGTTCGGAGTTGGCTTAGAACAATATTTCCCTCCGTTGGTGGAATAAGACGCATTTGAGCAAGATCACAAATAAGAGGAAGAGCTCGGCCAAACTTCTAACTGAAGTGTAAACACCAATTATTTAGTTTCATATGCAGTCCAAGCTGAGTGAACTTTCATAAAGCTAGAGTTAGGCAGAATTTTTTTAACTTTGAAGCTAGTTTGCGAGATTGATATTGGAAGCATTTAAAATTGTCAACGCTTTGTTCCCTCCTCAGTAAGACTTTTCACACTAGACAATAATGAGTTATACAAAGCGCACAAAGACTTAAATATTTGACCTGGTCCTTATGAAACTGTTTACTTGCAGTATGACTTAAATGTTACTTTGTTACTGTCTGAACAAGAACGGATGGGAATAGCGTAAGAATACGTGTGAAATGAGTGAACACAATTCAGCTGTCAAATCCCCTATGACGTAGCAGCCAAAGTTACTCTCACTGTTTTGCTACGGATGGGCCAAATCTGTGTACAAAAAACTCTTCTCATAACATTCTTTTTTTTACTCAGTTTCTTTCAGTATTCACCTACAGGGGGCATACGGTATTTGAAAATAATTTGAGAGTAAAACTAATAAGCTTTTATTTTATGTCCATTAGCTGCCATGATGAGCAGAATAATGAGATGGCGCCTATCGTGGTACCGTTACTTTGCTCTCGGCAAATTTGAAAATGAGAGACGTCGTATTAGCACAATTGGTGGCCAGTATGGCCAGATTATCATTTTCGTAACGTGATTTAGCGTTTTTTTTTTTGTTCTTTAGTCTCGGAGTTATAGTTCTTTCTTCATGACATTTTTCTAGCCTGTTCTAATTAAAATGTAATCTTTATAATTTTGCAAAATATAAATTTTTTAAGAATTAGTTCAATGATTCACACAGTTTTATTTAGCTTTACTTTTTTTAACATCTGGTCGCATTGCCTGCGATCGCGATTATTGTTGGTGTTCTTCTCCTTCAGCAGTCAAATCGCTCTCTCTCGCTACTACAGCCTTGAATATAAAAACGCACTAAAATGCCCATTTAAAAAAAAAAAAAACATTTTTTTATGGAATTACTTGAAAAACTTTGTATGCGTGACAAATTGTCTTTAAAATGTGTGTTTTTTTTAAATAAATTTGTTATGGATATGTACAAATTAATGTATCAGTTTTTTTGTTAAAAGAAACTCTTTTGTTAAGAGAACGACTTTTTTTCTATATCTGAGATATTATAACAAGATAAGGTACTCCTTTTGTTGAAATGTCGTTATAGATTCTTCAGCATTTTCTGGTGCTTTGTTGCTTAATTTTACTATGAATACACTTCTTGATGCCCTATGTCCCACTAAGGATTGAGGACCGGACGAAACGATTACACCTCTATTGTTTTAATTCGCATTCAGTAAATTCAAACGCTTTTTAAAGTGTGTAAAAACGTTTTCAATGTTAAGAAGAGTTGAGAGCGAGACATTTAATATTCTTGCATAACCTTAAAAGGAGCAAGAAATTAAATTTTCACTTTCAAAATATCAAATTTTATAAGAACCAACTAATTTTCATTAGCACTAAAATCTTCTCACAATGACCTTTTTAACTTTCTTTTGTTTAATAATACAATTTTTTTTAACTTACTGATTCGATAGCCTTAAATTAAAAATAAGAAACAAATACCAAACTTAAAAATTTTTAATTAATTTAATTAATTTAATTTAATAATTTTAATTTAATTAATTGCAGCCTTCAGGAAAGAATTGTGATATGAGGATGCTTAGTGGTTGCACCCTCAACTACGTAGTAATCCAGGCGATTAAGGCCTGGGGAGTTAGGTAGCCATAAACTCGGAGTTATGTGGTCATGGAAAATTTTCAACTACCCAATCTTGTGTCGCCATCGCTTGTGTGTCTTGCAGAAATACGTATGGGCTGTCACCGCCTGCTCTATCAATCAATCCAGGATTTCACTTTTGTCTCTAGAAGCTCGATACAAGCAGCAAAATTCATTAGAAACTGAGTAAAGAATTGTGGTAGCATAGCATGTCCTTTGTTGCTCACAACACCTAACACTACAACAGGAACTTCTCTAGGATTGCAACTTAGCCATTTGCTATTTTTGCGGTTAGTCTTTTGGTCTTGGTCAACATTTTTCTCTTAACTCGCTATTCTCATGTTTGCTGCGACATAAACTGTCTTCTGCGTGTAACGCAGTATTTATACCAGAGATCTCCTTGGACAACTCGACGGATAAGACTCTGAGAAACATTACGCTTCCTCGTTGCACTTGTTGAATAAATTCTGCAGAGCGGACAGGGTCCGTACGTTCCTCGTGTTTTTTGCGTTTTGCAACAGATTCTGCATCACCGCCTGATGTTACCAATTCACGGCAACCCCTATGAAGGAATGAACGGGCGCACTTCAAGAATTTAGAGATTTCTAAATCGGTGTGATCTGCTCACATTGTGACGATAACTGCATGTATCTTCATTTCTTAAGCTAAGTTGTAGTCCTCCATGTCTTGTCTGGAAATAAGTTAAGGGAAATATAATGGTAGCCATATTTATACATGTTTTCAACCACCGCATGCACCCTGTACATATAGAAAAGACTTGTGGAAGTTTCAGTTTGTAGGTATGGAATTTCCTATTATTTATTATTTCTTACATCACCGAAGAGCTTTTCAAATAAGAGTGATGCAATTTTTTGTTAGTTGTTATTGCAAAATAATTAATAACAAAATCCCTTTACTGTATAAATTTAAAAAAATTACAACCCTAGTATGTGTGTATGTATTTATTCATAGCCATTTTAATAATTCAAACCCCTCCGCAAAAAGTATATGCTAAATTTCTCTTTGTTAAACACCAAAGGAATAATTATTTCACATTTTCTCAAAACTAACGAAATATTCCAGCAGCTATGTTAAGAATATTTGGTGTCTGTTTTTAACCTATTTTCTGGCTAAATTTTTCCTTGCAGATGAGAGTTCCTCTTTTTGACTATTAAGTCACAATTATTCTCAATTTAACGCATAATACGTGTATAAGAATAAATTCCATGTATTTTAAAAATTTCCATTACTACAAATCTTTAATAAAAAAGTGTGTTTTCTATTCGACGAGGATGGGATTCGAACCCACGCGTGCAGAGCACATTGGATTAGCAGTCCAACGCCTTAACCACTCGGCCACCTCGTCTTGTTGTGAAAGTGCCGACGTCAAAGTCTATCACCGCATTCTGCGCTCAGCACTCAGCACTCGGCGTTCGGCAAACAAAGCATACGTAATAAAGACAAACAACAAACATTGCGAGATAAAAACATTTTTGTTTTGTTATTTTGCTCGTACATACAATAGTGCATTAGTGTGTATGTGTGTGCAAATAGCAATAAAAATATTCGAAAGTAGTAATGCCAGAATTATTAGTTTATTGATTAGTGAAAAAGAAATTTGCTTCGTATACGAGTATTTAACACATGACTGGAAGATATGACTATTTATAAACATAACAGGTGTAAGTATGTACACATATAAGGTAATGAAAATTAATTTTTATATGTTTGTTTTAAGTAAATTAAGCTGAACCTCTAAAGCGAGCAAATGTACATACTTACACTTATGTATTATACATATATGTGTCAGTATGTGAAGTAGAAAGTCTGCCTTGAGCCATCCTTGAGTAGCCTTAAATTTAAAATTCCATCACCTTTCCCTTCAAATTCCATTCACGCTCTTCGCTCACCAAATTAATTGCGAAAGTGTGCAACCCCAATTTTATACTTTGTATGTAACCATGTCAACGAATTGAGATACATATAGACATATACATAAGTGCAGAGTACTCTCTTCTAACGGACACCTCTCTTAAGCGAATTCTCCTATAAGCGGACACTTTTCTTACATGGTGAAAAGATTTTTAGAGGTGTACTACCTAGCAGATCGTTATTCAGCTCTGAACGAATTTTACGATATATCGACGTCATTCGTTTTGGTTTCACTAAGCTAAAGCTAAATTTTGTGAAACACAAAATGAATGACGCAGAATCCAAAGTTCCCCTCAAAAAACTTTTTTTCACAATATCTAACGAGCAAACCTGATGATAGATATCCTTGCTTTTCTTCGTACATACCGCAAATCCTTAAGGGGTTACATGGGTTTCGTCGGGTAAAAAAATGCCTATTTTCAATATTTTTTTTCTATGTAAAAAATTATTTATTTAATTCAAACTTTTTTCTGTCTTATAAATACATATTTAAAGAATAATTTCTGAAACTTTTTACCAAAAAAATGAAAATTCCTCCATTGTGACGTCGTTGCCGGTGACCCCTCGAAAAAAAGGTGCGTCCGTGTTGTCAGTATAACTCCTGACAGGATCATCGAAAATGAAAAAACAAAAATAAGTGTTTTAGTTAAGACCATAAACTCGTGCTTGAACGAAGGAAAGAAAAATAAAGTAAAAATTGGAATTTTGCAGACATTTTTCCAAAAAAAAAAATGAAAATTTCGGTCAAATTTGCTTGACATTTTGTTTTTTATTAAATAGTTGTAATTGAAAAAGAATCCTTCGTTCAAGCACGAGTAAATTGTATCTCGAACACCAGTGTAAAATTTCATCAAGACCGGTTGAGTAGTTTTCGAAAACATTTGACAACCGACTTTAAAAACACGGTTCCGAGAAAAACGCGTTTAAAGTTTTGAGTAACAATAAAAGTGGCTTGGAGCGCACACCTTCCAGAGGCTGTATCTCCGAAACTATTATTCGGATCGAATTGAAAATTTAGGATATTATTCTTGAGATGTTGTAGAAATTAATAAGCCAAAAACAACAAAATCGATTTTTTGAGCCCACGAGACCCATGTAACCCCTTAAGATTTGTTTTAAATTTTTTGAGCGGACAACGCTCCCATAACTTCTTAACTCTCCCATAATATATTATTAACTTTTTTCGCACTTTCCTCAGAAGTGGACACCTGCCATAAGCGGACAAATCTTTCTTTCCCTTTGGTGTCCGCAGAGAGTACTCTGTATTTTCCAAAATGCTCAAAATGATGAGAGAGGTCGATTTAACCATGTCTGCCCATTCGCATGATGCAACTCGAACAAAAATTAATAAGCGCCAAATTAATCATGCAATTTTGTTTTTGAATAACTTTTATACTATGGTAAATAACAAAATATGATTTTGAGAGATGGAAATCTTTATTTTGACCTTTGCGCGCTCCGTGCTTGTCTGTTTGTATGCTGCAGTTGTGTGGTTCACAAGAGTCAAACATGCTTGACGTTCAACGCCATTTGCAAAAATTATAAACCTTCCGATAGGGTGCTTAATTTTGCGCCACCTTGTATTTCAATGAAACTTGTTCCACACCTTGGTCCAAGGAAGATTATTACTAAAAACTGGTGAAATCGGTCGACAAGCACGCCCACCTGCCCTATAACGATAATTTTCGAAGAACGAAAAACGCGATGTCTCCGTTATTATTAAAGCAAAATTACTCATATCTGGTGCTAAGGATGAGCCCAAAGTAGAAATTATACGCAAGTAAAATTTCAAAAAATGGGCTCGTTTTTATAAGGCGTTTTTCAATAGGTGCGCTTCAACTTTTTTCCGATAGGGAGGGCGAACGGCGCAATATTTTTTATTTTTCGCTTGTCATTTGTAAACTTCATTAGTATACATTTCATCATGGAACGCTACACACTTGAGCAATGATTGCAAATCGTGCAAATTTTTTAAGAAATAATCGTTCTGTTGCTGCTACTTTAAGAACATTACGGCCATTTTACGGTCCATTTAACAAGCCATCCCGTTCGACAATCGACCGTCTAGTGAAAAAATTTGTATCTACGTTTTCGCTACATAATATTCCGGTGCCAGTGAGAGCAAGAAGTGCACGAAGTGTTGAAAATATTGCTACCGCCAGGGCTTCAGTTCAAGAAGACGCAAATGTGTCGCTCACACGACGTTCTCAACAATTGGGCCTTTCTGTGTCGTCATTGGGGCGAATTTTGCGAAAAGATCTTGGCCTACATCCGTACAAGGTCAAGCTGACACAAGAACTGAAGCCGTTTGACCATTTGAAGCGACGTCGATTCGTAAATTGGGCTGAAGATCAACTCAAAAATGATCCAGATTTTTTCCAAAAAATCATCTTCACTGATGAAGCTCACTTTTGGCTCAATGGCTTTGTCAACAAGCAAAATATGCGTTACTGGGCAGAAAGCAATCCACACGTGATTCATGAGGCACCGTTGTATCCCGAAAAAAATCACAGTTTGATGCGGTTTACATGCCGGCGGCGTAATTGGCCCATATTTTTTCGTTGACGAGAACGATCGCCACGTTACTGTGAACGGAAATCGATACCGCGACATGATAAACGATCATTTTTGGCCGCAATTGAATGGTATGGACTTAGACGACATGTGGTTTCAACAGGACGGGGCCACAAGCCACACAGCACACGCTACAATTGATTTGTTGAAGAGTAAGTTCGATGAGCGCATTATTTCCAGAAATGGACCGGTCGAATGGCCGCCGCGCTCGTGTGATTTGACGCCTCTAGACTATTTTCTTTGGGGTTATGTGAAGTCATTGGTCTACAGTAACAAGCCGGCGACGATTTGTGAGCTCAGAGCCAATATTGAACGCGAAATTGCTGGAATTTCGGCCGATTTATGCAAAAGAGTGGTCGAAAATTGGGTTCAACGATTGGGCTTCGTAAAACGTGCACGCGGTGGTCATGCAAAAGAAATCGAATTTCATACTTAAATGTATATGTTTAAACTCGATAATAAAAAAAAAATAGTTAAAAAAGTCAAACCGTTTGTGTTTTATTCAAAAAAAAAGTTGAGGTATATTTCCGTTCCACCGTTCGTTCGTCTCAAATTAAATTTTACTTAAATGTATGTTAAGTGGGTATATGAATTACGGTCCGGGCCGAATTTAGCACTTCCTTACTTGTTGATTTATGCAAAAGATTTAGGCAAGATTTAAGGCTGGTTAAGCTAATCCAAGGTGGCAAGTGGAAATATGCGCATATCCTTGCCAAAAGCAAGCAGAACCACAATTGGTGTAAGTTGCAGGATCACAAACAACAACTAACATTATTTAAATCAAATTTCCGCACATTTCTTTATTTCCAACGCCGCAATGCACTCGCGCACTCATGAATTCAACACCACAAAAGGCAAACTTTGACGGTAAGCACGCGTATTCCCACAGGATGCAGCAGCCAAGGATGCAAAGAATGAGCAAAAGCAAGGCGGTGTGAAATTTTGACGTAGTTTGGCTTTGAATACTTTTTATTTTATTTCTTACATAACTACATATATCATATATGTGTGTATGTATGTGCACCTGTAGTGAGTCTCGTTTTTCATGTTTTATTAAATCTTTTTATTTTACATTTCCTCTGCAACTCCACCACTTCCATGTGTGTTTGTGTGTTCTAAAGTGTGTGTAAGTGCGCGTTGAACTCCTGGAAAAATGCTCAATCATATTAACTAACGCGGCACCTTTTTTGTATGCTCACTTTAGCAAGTTGAGTAAAGGATATTACAGAAGGTAGTGTAATTGTTTAAGGCACTACTCTGCTGCAAAAGGAAATTCGCAAAAATGGCTTAAGGCCATTTGTGGGGGAGGCTTGGCAAAATCTCTCGAACAGCACACAAAATGTATGCTTAATATATAAATATATGTTTTGTACATGTACATACATATCTACGCATACACAGATATACATTCATCTGCTCTTTTTCACGATTATGGTATGATTTCTTGCTAGGTGTACGTAGCTCACCTTTAATCATCTTAGGTAAAGTTCAGTGAGTGAGATGAGCTCCTTTTAGTGTATTTAACATGAGACTTTATATAGCAAATAAAAATAAAAATCGTTAAAAAAACGGTAAAACAGAAAATCACTCCGAGCCGTATTATTAATATTTTAATCGAGCATTATCGTATTTGTACATACATACATACATATATCGATATCACGAATAGGGTTGGTACGTTACTACTATTCTATAGCGCACGGATTTGAATCTTCGGGTGCGAAACACCAAATGATATTGGGTGGGTATGGGAATACGTTTCCGTCCTTTCTTAGCCAAAGTTACGAATTATTTAAACAATTAAATAAAACATTGCACGTAGAATTTCTCTGATCCATTTTTCTGATCCATTCATTGAGCCAATTTGCGGTGCTCTCGTAAGAAGTGAACCACTCTCCAATGAGCGCTGACTGCATTGATCGGAACAGATGGTAATTCAAAGGTGCAATATCTTAGGAATACGGCGAGTGGTGCAAGATCTCCCAATTCAGTCCCTCTAAATATTTCTGGTCCGATGGTCTAGCAAAATCAGTTTGTCATGTCTACCATCGCATTCCGGTCGCTTTTCTTTGAGAACTCGGTTCAAACGCATTAGCTGCAGTCGGTAACGATCGCCAATTATGGTTTCAGCATGAATATTTTTTTTCGCTGTCGATGAACCTGGTTCACCTGGCAGCCTCCAACATTCTCGACGGTTATGGTTATCATAATATATCCATTTTTCATCGCCAGTGATGATGCGATGCAATCTTTTCTGCCGTTCAAGAAGCATCTCATACGTCACCAAAAGTCTCTCGATATTCATCTCATTCAATTGATGTGTCACCCAGTTACCTACTTTCTGTACCATTCCTATCGCGTGCAAACGTTCACCGACGGTTGATCTGTCAACATCCAACTCTTTAGACATATCATCAAAGGTTCGACATGCGTCTTCATCCAATAATTGTTGCAGTTGAGTATCTTCGAAATTTTTCGATGCCCCTTCACGATCTTTAACACTCACGTCCAAATTGCCACTTTTGAAGCGTCAAAACCACTCTTTAAAAGTTGCCTTTAATGGAGCATGCACTTCAGCTGCACTTTTCTTTAAAAGATAATAATGAAGCATGTTCCCGCAAATGCTATTTTTTCGGGACGAACGTAAACACTTATGACGACAGATAAAAAAAGGATCTTTATGCTTCAAACGAATGTCAACTACTGCGATCGAGACCTCACATATACACCTTCAAATCACTAGTATATTATCTACTAGAGCGAACAAAAAATAGTATCAGCAGCAAACCTCTTTTACGACGGCGGAAACTTATTCCCAAACATTTCTAATAGCGGTTTCCTCAGCAGGCAATGGCAAACCTCCATCTGCCGTTCAAGGACAGTGTTAAACTGTAGTTTCCTCCATTTAGGAAAACATATCAAAGCGCACACCACAAATTTAGAGGAGGTTTTGGATCAGGTAAACACCGAATATATCTCGACTAACTAAATTTTTGTTATTAGAAGTCGAATCTGGGTAAGTTATGCAGGTCATGTACGCTATTAAAACGAAGGTTTTGGGATCAATTCTTAAATTTATTTTTTATTTGAAAATCTATTCCTTCTTTTTCCAGCTTAACTTTTTTCACTTAGTTGATTCCACTTCATAATATTCTGCAAAGTACTGCCACATATTTATGAAAACTGTGGGATATGAAAATTATGGCATGGAAAAACTAACGAGACACAATTTCTATAGAAGGTGAAGAGGTGAGGAAGTTCTTGGCCTTCGAAAAATACAAAAGGTTCGAGTCGACAATTCAAAGGTTGGAGAAAAAATTCCCAGGTACTGGTTTTGTGAAGGATGGAAAAAGGACTGACAAATCAAAAACTAAAACCTAGGCATTCTCTCGAGAAAATTTCTGCTGCGCGCAAAGTATTGTTGAACAACAATTAGGCGTTCATGAATCGACTGTTTGGTGGATTTTAACTCTAGGCGTGTTCATTGTGATTTCATTTTTCACAAATAATTGTAAGACCATTCGGCTAAGGAGGCTGGCTAGGGTTGGTGCGTGACTGCCATTCGGGAGTGCGTTGTTTCGTGCATGAAACAGCAAAATGAAAACGTTTTTTCTAATAGCGGTCACCCCTCGATAAGCAATGGCAACCCTCCATTTGCCGTTCGGAGTTGGCTTAAAACTGTATGTCCTTCTATTCGGGGAAAAGCATTAAAACGCGCGCTACAAATAGTAGCACCTCGGCCAAATACCTAACAGAAGTATACGCGCCAATATTTATCTTTAATGAAATCTGGAAGAATCAAAATTTGTACATGTTTCAATTTAAAACCACATCTAGGCGCATCTTGTGCGATTACTCTTTATATATAACTGACGGTTAGTGTTGGGGTTAGCATTAGACATTTAAAATATTGACAGAGCATTCAATAGCGAAAGCCATGTAAGAAAACTGCTATTTTTAATATATATGATGGGATGTTTATTTCATTATAAAGAGGAAGGTAATCCGTTAATAGTCGAAAATAACATCAGGCAAAATATCACCACGACCACGCTTACAGGACAATATCCTTTTCATGAAATTTTCCATAGCTGAATTGCAAAATGGCTGCCGTATGTCCTCGATAGCCTCACGAATTCCATCTTTGAGGTCTTAAATCGACCCTGGGCTATTGGCGTAGACCTTCTCTTTCACGTGGCCCCAAAGAAAAAAATCACAAGGTGTCAAATCACAGGATCTCGGTGGCCAATTGTGATCACCCCTTCGAGAGATAGCACGGTCCGGAAACTTTTCCCGTAAAAGATCAATAGTTTCGTTGCTTGTGTGGCACGTAGCGTCGTCTTTTGAAAATAAACGTTGTCCAGATGAATACCATCCAATTCCGGCCATAAAAAAACGTTAATCATCTCTCGATAGCGCAATCCCATTCAAAATAACACCTGTTACAGGAAACCCCTTTATATTTTCAGGCTGTAAATAGTTGCATGAGGAATGTGACCCTCTGTCAGTTGCTTCTAGTTATTTTTGTTATTGTACTTATATATTCAAGCCAGCAATGTGAGTACCTTCGTACTCTTGCATAATTCAGAATAGGTTTTTACATTTCGCATTTATGCATTTTACATTTTTACTTAGTACATGTGAAACTAAATTCAACTAAATATTCAAGTTTTGTTCATTGCTAACTAATCTCTGTTATTACAGTTCAAATTATTCCTTAATTTTAAAATTTTAATTATAAGCGCCGATGTTATCACTAAAACAAGCCAAACATTGTCTTCTAATCATCTCTGCGGCTGCTTCTTTTTTTAAAGAAAAAACTATTTAAAAACATTTATTTGCGCTAGTCAAACAATACTTATTTATGTATTTACATATCCTTCTCCACAAGTCAATACCTGCTCGTAGTTCCCGCTTTGATATAACACCATTTGTAATCTAAAAACATACCAAGCGTAAGCCGTACACCGTCCAAGTGCTGCTCCCTCAATGTGCCACAATTCTCAGGTGACTTGAAGGTAAAGTATATTTTTCTGCAATTTAAATATTTTACTTGTAAGCTAACGATAACTTCAACTACAACGCCAATTTCACCTACGAACTTATCTGCATATGTGTGTATGCATGTATATAATTGCAGCCACGAATTTGGTAGCCCTGTAAGAAATTGATGACTTCATAATTCAGAATCATATGTAGCTTGCGTTTCAACTCTTCAACGAGCAACTAATGACAGGGCAATGCCTAGGAGTTAGCAATTTTACTTGCCGTAAACCTCTGCCTTAGCATAGAAGACTTAGTTCAGTATAGCATCAGTTTCTTCTCATGGAGGTGAAAATCAGATGAAATGAAGTGAAATCGGGTAAAAAAGTTGAAGGATATTTTTTTGGTCAGAAAAGTCCCATCAGTATTAAATTAGTCTTCCCGATCTTAATATCCCAAAGATATTAAAACATTTTTTTCTTTCGAAATTAGTACTCGAGACATATCTCATATGTGGACCAGGTAATAATAATACACAAATCATTTCACTTACCAAATCGGCGAGTGGGGCACGGCCCGCATGACATATGGATCATATAATATTTGTTTTAGCACTGGCTGAAGAAAGGCAGAAGTTTGTTAAGCCTTTTCTTTCTTAGTTACAGAAAAAATGCATCGGCTGATTAAAAATTTATCTTCATCCGTCGAGCGGATCAAATCGTTTCTCAATGGTGAAAAGCAAGTCCGATTTATGAAAAAAGTTGAAGTTGAAGCGAGAGTTTAAATATTTAAGGATCAAAATTGTCCATTAAGTTCGTTATCTGTTTTACAGAGATTTAAAAAAGAAGGGCATATGAGGGCGATGAACTTACTACCCAACGAAAAAAACACAGCTTCATTAGAATTACTGCAGTAGAGCGTCTTTTTGGTTGCTACTTCATCAACTCTTCCCATAATCTTCCTCAATACGAAAATCCTCATACGAAACTTTCACTTTTTTTACCAATGTAAATTGCATTCCTTGTGTGCCTAAATCCCAGTTAGCTTAGACTAAATACTATAATTATATGGAAATCCGTATAAGCGATCCTTCAGAACTGAGCTTCAGCGCCAGTTGGGCACTCTAAGTGAAGCCAAATCCATCTCCACCCGTTGTTTCCAACGTAGGGGACGCTTTCCTCTCCTCTGCTACCACCAGCTCGTTAATTGGTTGAATTAGTTGAATCCAACTAGCGCTTCCACACCATTTTGTTGCCACATCCTCGCTACCAACTTATTTAACGATTAATTACAGCCGAACTATATCCAGTCTGTGCGGCTTAAGATCCTTGTTAGGTTTCTAACGTCTAAGCCAGACAGTTGTTCTAGACTCTTGAACAGCGGTATGCCCAAGGTTCACATTCAATCCTGCCATAAGGCAGGACAATCGCAGAGGAAATGGAAGATTGTTTCCTTTTTCTCCGGTTGTTTACAACTGTGGCAGAGTTGTGTTTTGAGGTATGCCCATTCAGGTTGCTTGTTCGCCGAGAGACTGCTCGACAACAACATAACTTACCGTAACAAAGTTGGAGGTTTCGAGCATTCCCAATTAAAAAAATTGTCCTTTTTAATTATAAGAATCACGGTTAGAGTTATCTTTTTCGTCCTAGAATTTGCAGAGGCCATTCACTATAGGCAATTACTTATGCCTTCATCCCAATCTTCGATGATAGAAGAGTTCTAACTTAAAAGGTCTGCATAAAAATGGTTACAAAATTGTATCAACAGAATAAAAATAGCCAGATTTTTAGAGTTACTTCCAAATCGGTCCAGCTGTTTTGGGGAAATCTTAAAATATTTGTGGTAAGGAAATCCATTTCGGAAAAAAGTAATCCATTATTTTTGCGTAAAAATTTGGTTTGTCTTTAGCTCTTGAGCGATGCTACGAATACTAACTACCGATCAACTTCGATTATTTCTGTGATTTATCGACTTTTCGAAGTGCATCTCTCACAGTAAAAATGACTGAATGGATTCGATGAAACCAAAATTGCACGTAAGTATTTAATTGTTACAGTAGCGGCACCATAAACACCATTCACAATTTCAGAGTCTGGCTTGCATTTTCGCCTTCATCAAAGAAAAATTATAAAATGTACCAAATTTTCTCTTCGTTCACTTCCATTGTTAACACCCTGTAACTCACAACTGAGTATAACAAACAAAAAATAGCAAATAGTGTGAAATATCACCATAACAACGAGCATAAACATTAAATTGTGTAATCGATACTTTACGAGATATCGTTCCCTAGAGCCATCTACCGTAAAAATAACGGATTTCTTTTACCCCAAACTAATATAATTAGTTGTATAACTCCGATTGAAAAATAGTCCCTTTTTTTATTTTTATCGAGAGTGATGTACCCTAATATATAGGAAGCATTTCCAACGGGGAAGTTCAATATAATGCATATATGCCCATAGCCATATGTGTCGGGTGTTTTTTAATTGCTTGAGAACTTAAAATGATAATAAAAAACAGAAATATTGCTGGAATGATTTTTTTATTATAAATTGGTAGGTAATTGCAATTCATATATTTTTTGAATATGGTATCCAGCAAATGCCCGCCGCGGTTAGTAATTACAATGTTCATTCGACCAATCCAATTTTTGACTACTTTTTCCAATAAATTCAACCGTATGGCGTCAATGGTAGCTGGCGTATTGGGCTCGAATGTTTCAAAAATTGCTGGTTTATAGGCATAAACCCCATGACTTAACATGAACCCATAAAAACCAATCCTTAGGCATTACATCGCGCGAACAAGGGACCAGTGAATAGAGCCCCTGCTGGAAAGAAAGTTGTCACGAAATTGATTTTGCAATAAATCGTTTGTTAAGCGCGCTGTTAGGCAGGTTGCGCCACCTTGTTGGAACCAAATGTCGTCGATGTTTAGCTGATTACTTTTTGGGAACAAAAATTCAATCAGCTAGGTTCTAATGAGCTCGTCATTCACCGTAACGGCAACTCCTTCCTCATTTCGAAAGAACTAAGGACCGATGCCAGTGCTGTATGAACTTCGCGAGCAAATTTTTATTTTTTTTTTTCAAAGTAGATTTCCACAATTTTGGACTTGCCAAACTTTACTGGATTGAAATGTTAAAACCATTCGCCATTCTCTATCGTCAAACCATAGTTATCGATATCTCATGCTGCTAAAAACAACACCCGATATTTGCATTCACACATGTTTACATGCCTATACTTGCACACCAGCATACAAGTACTACAGCGCCCTCCTTTATCACAGGTTCAGCCTTGTTAACCCTGAAATTTGCACATTTCCTGGCGCTTAACAATCGCCCAACCACTCCTTAGCATATGCAAACATACATACATACATATATTTTTATACCCGTACGTACTTGTGCACAAGGGTGTTATAATTTTGTTAACATAACGGTTGTATGTAACTGCATAAAGGAATCGAGTTAGATATAGACATACATACATATGTACGTATATAGCAAAAGATTCAGAATGTTGAATGAAGTCGATTTAGCCATGTCTACCCTTTCTTCCGTCCATCCATGCGCTCGATAACTCGAGCAAATTTTTTTTATTTTTCAATATAACATGGCCCACATATGACCCTTTATCCAAGGTAGGTTAGTCTGAAAAATGGGCGACATCGGGCAAGAGCCACGCTCACCGCACATATAACGGTAATTTTCAAAAAGAAAATATAAATGAAGCGGAACTACTATTAGGTGCGCAACTAAGTTCCCGCTGTTTGTCAATAGATGCCGCCAGCAGTGCGTGCTTGTCGATTCTAACATAACCTAAACGTCACAAACCAAGCTTAGACATATGGTAAATGATCTGCTTCGACACATTAGTGATTTTGTTTTGGTATCATATACTTTTGGTTTTGTGAAAATGTCTAATTTTGTGCCGAATAATCGCCATTCGCGGGAAGTGTTGATTTTCCTCTTTCATTCACAAAAATGGCGACTGAAGCGCATTGAGAGCAAAAAGTTTGTTGAGATGCTGCTTTGCGTGAAACAACGTGCCGGGATTGGTTCCGTCGCTTCAAAGACGGTGATTTTAATGTTGACGATCGTCCGCGTGAAGGAAGGCCAAAAACCTTCGAAGACGCTGAATTATAGGCATTGCTCAATGAGGATCCGTGTCAAACGCAAGAAGAGATTGTTGCTTCAGTATTAGGAGTTACCCGCCAATCCATTTCCAAGCGATTTGGGAATTATTAAGAAACAGGGAACTTGGGTTCCTTATGAGTTAAAAGCAAGGGACGTCGTTGAACGTCGTTTTTTCGCCTGTGAACAACTGCTCCAGCGGCAAAAAAGGAAGGGGTTTCTTCATCACATCGTGACAGGTGATAAGAAATGCATTCATTCATCCTATCCAAAGAAAAGAAAGTCCTAGGGACGGCCCGGTCATGCTTCTACGTCGTCGTCTAGGCCGAATATTCACGCTGCGAAGGTTATGCTAATTATTTGGTGGGACCAAGTTGGTGTTATTTATTATGAACTTTTAAAACCAAGGGATCGGTATCGACTTCAATTGGTGCGATTGAGCCGAGCACTCGGAGAGGCATGGAAAAGTGATTCTACAGCATGACAACGCTCGGCCTCACGTTGCCAAACCCCTTAAAACCTACCTGGAAACACTAAAATGGGATGACCTACCCCACCCGCCATATTCTCCAAATATTGCGCCGTCCGATTATCACCTGTGCCGATCGATGGCACAGGGTCCAGCTGACCAGCAGTTCCATTCATATGAAGACATCAAAAAATGGCTTGATCCGTGGATAGCCTCCAGAGATGAACAGTTTTACCGCGACAGTATACGAGATCTACCAGAAAGATAGGAAAAAGCAGTTGCCAGCGATAGGCAATACTTTCAATGTAACCATTTTTTCAGAATAAAGTTGTATTTTTATCAAAAAACAGCGAGAACTTAGTTGCACACCTATAAAGTTTGTTACACATAATGAGGCCAAGAGGCGGTCAGCGTAGCCGGTTGGGTTGGTGTGTGAATACCATTTGGAGTACGTAAGTCCGAGTCTCCATGCACTAAACACCAAAATGAAAAAATATTTTTCTAAAGTAGTCGCCCCTCGGCAAGCAATGGCAAACCTCCTTAGCCTTTTTATGGACAAATGCGTGGATCTTGATAAAGATTTAATAAAACTCGCAAAAACTTGGGACAGGGTTCGCTTCGCCCCTCATTTAGATCCGACATAGATTTATATGTACATATATCCGTCCGTCTGTTGTTGCAAGCTACATACATATATCTTTCTGAGTTTGTTTGATTCCAAAAATTTACACACAGCCCAAATGACTGCCTTTCGGACCGAATTTAGCATTTCCTTACTTGCTTTTTTTAATTTTAATTTTTTTTTTTTATATTTTTTTTTATGTAAAGAGATTCTTTTGAGACAGTCACTCTTGTTAAACAGCTTTTCATATATTTCGCCGGTCTAGCGGTAAGCTCAACGTAAGCGAGTTGCCCGTGCCGCGTTTGCTGGCGGAATCATGTTGCATGTGGCATGCGCCAGTACTTTACTTTGCTCATTTCCACGCTTAATTTACAATTGACATAAGTTTGCATTTCTGCAGTATTATTTTGCTCCGTAGAGCTGATATTTTTTGCTTCAAGTCTGCTCTCTTTGTTTTGGCTTTGTATGAATCTGCGGCAGAGAAGCGCCGACGGGGACTGAGGCTGAGGTTGCGTCAGAGGCAGTCAGCGCCTTTGCTATGCAAATTTATGCAGTTTTACAATGAAGCTGATTATTTTATTGTTGCTACTGCATTTTGAATTCGAAAATATTATATATAAAAGTTTGCACCGCAATTGCGACTTGGGAGCTCTTGTTACGTTGAGTTACATACATACATACGGGCATATACAATTGTTTGGTTTTTTGTAAGAAGAACTATTAAAGCGCATTAAGAAGGAATATAAGATTTAGGTGAAATTTATAATTCTTGTATTTTTGTATGTATACATATATGCATGTAAGTGTGTATATATGTAAATAACTTAAAATAAATTCTTTAATGAAACATTGTTGTAGAAAAAAATACTTGTAAATTTACTAAAGTGTCACATCCAATCACAGTGACTTTGATGGATAATCGCGGCGCACGTACCAGTTGGCCATCCACAAGCGACGAGGAATTTATCGGCTTCTTTCAAACTAGAGATGGGCGTCGAGCCAAGTATCCCACCCACATCTGTAGCAGCAACTAGGAAATGAAAAACATATAACTAAGGAAGCACAACCAGTTTATGATAGTATAAAGGGAAATGCGGCTGCAGTGCAATTATGCATGTTAATACTTATACATACATATATACATATTTTTAAACATTTACATAATATTATATATATATTTCTTTGTAATTGAAATTTCTTGATTTCTTTCTTTTAGGTTAAGTCAGGTTAGGTTAGGTTGAGTGGCTATCGGCCGACACACTTATGCCTGAATAGCCCCATTGTGAAGCCACTGGAACTCAGCCTTTACACTCACCAACCTGTGGATTTAATAAATTTTGTTTATTTCGGCACCCTATTTATGAGACATCTTCAATGCTGTCAAGCAAGGCGAATCCGAGCGCGGAAAGCCTTTTTCTATATAGAGAGATGCATGTACACAGGAGGTGTTCTACGGCTTCCTCTTCTTCAATATATTGATCTCTTCGACAAAAGAAATTATGTGAACCCCAAGTCTATTTGCATACCTTCCAATTAGACAATGCCCTGTTAGTAGCGTTATCGTGTTTCTCATATCCTGTCTCCTAAGATTCAGTAGGGCCACACTGCAGTGATTATGCAAGCGAAGGGATGCACTGATGCTTAGCTTTTGAGAGTGAACTCCTTTGCCAACCTATTAATCAAGCTTAGATCCGTCGGTAAATATATAGTGACTCTTTTTTCATCATCTACCACCAAGAGGACTGTCCACTTTTTAAGGAAATATTGTGGTAAAGAGTTTATTAAATTGAATAACAAATAACAAAAATCTGTAATAGCTGGACTAGTGAAAAATGTTCTAATATAGTTTTTTAATAAAATTAATTAGCAAGAAATAAGGCAACTTTTTGTATTTCTTCAGCGAAGGTTTGGGTCCTAATAGGTGAGTGTGGATTTCTGAAAATTTTAGAGGGCATTTAACTATTGCATATATATGGCAGTAATTTCTTCTGCTTCCTCTTCGATTTATAAAAGACAAAAACAAAAAGCTACTACTAAGGGTGTACTATAGCAAATGGGTTACTCTAACCGACAAGCGAGCTTGGCAGGCTGCAGATGGACAAAAATTTTACCTGTCATGTCCGACCACCTGTCGCAGTTTCTCCTGCCACTAAGACGAGGGGACTATAGGCAGCTGGTTGGACTGATGTCGGGCCACTTTCTATGGGCAAAGCATATGGAAAAGGTGGGCATGTCAGACAATGCACTTTGTCCAGCATGTGGACAAGAGGATGAGACGGATCATTTCTGTGCGTCTGCCCGGACTGGCTGGAGGGCTCTGGCACTGATGTGTTCAGAAACGAAGACCTTGGCTCCGTGGCACCACAAGATCTACTCAGATTTCTTTAGAGATCGAGTAGATTTAAAGAAAATTAAAACGGGAACCCGAGCGAAGTACAATGGGCTTAATTGTGTCTGAGTGCTATACTTGCTAGTTTGTCCCGACAAAAAAACAAAAGAGGGCGTCCTTTGAGTAATGTAAATGGGACCTTTGCATTCGGCTAACCAATCTTAGAACCAAGGAGCTGATATAATATAATGACAATGTAACACAGACTCTTCTAATATTACCGTAATATATTATTTGTGGCATTTAAAGTTTAGCTTCCAAATTGACCCCACCTCGGCTCTTTTGAAACATTTAATTTGGTTCCCACGCCAGTGAAAAGTCCTGTTGCCATCTCCAATAGAAACTGTTGCACACAAGTCCAGTGTTGTTGTTGCATCAATATGTCAGTCCCGTATTTGACGCATGTCAACACAAACAAACCAGAAGCACATCCTGGTTGCAAGCAGAACTTCCAACAGGTCCAGTACAGAGCAACTGAAGCAAACACTTTGTGAAATATGTAGCTACCGCCAGACATACTTAATTGATTTTGTTGTTGCTGCTCTTATTGTTGCTATGTTGCTTGCTGTTTGACGGTTCATTTATTTTCATCGCGGATATTAAACATGAATGCTGTCAACAGCAACAAGACTTTAATACGAACAGTTGTGCATTGTAAGGAGGCGGAAGCTCTGTTGAGGAAATTTCATCTTTCAGTAATATTTGAATTATTAATAAAGTTCGGAAAAAAGTAAAAGTCGATAAGATTGCACGTTGGTGACAACGAGCATCGCAGGCGATGGACAATGAGCTTTACGACGACTTAGACATAGTACAGCGAATAAAGATCCAGCGGCCTTGTTGACGGGGTCATGTCGTCCGAATGGACGCTCCGGCTTTGAAAGTATTCGAAGCGATGCCAGCAGAGGAAAAGGAAGGCGCCCTTTGCGTTGGAAAGATCAGGTGGAAAAGGACTTGGCTTCACTTGGTGCGTCCAACTGGCGCCGGTTAGCACGAAAAAGAAACGACTGACGCGCTTTGTAAAACTTGGCCAAAATCGCGTTAGCGATTATCACGCCAATAAAGAAGAAGAATCAAAACTGAACACTTTAGCATCCCACGCAGCGAGCTCTGGACTAAATATAAATGTTGATAAAATGTGAGCTATAACATCAATACTTCCTCTGCGTCTTTCAAGAATTACGACAAACCAATTGAAGAGGTGAATGAGCTCACGTATTTGGATAGCCTGATGCACCTGATGGAGTAGGAAAGCACGACATCGACGGAATTCGGAAAGCAAAGTGTGCATTTGCTGGCACAAAACCCAAGTTACGATTGTTCAACTCCAATATTAAATTTGTGCTGCTATAGTGTTCTAAAATATGGTTGGCATCCAAAGGAACATCGAACAAACTGCAGACCTTTATCAACGGTCGCGTGTGTAAAATTTTTCGAATAAGGTGGCCGGGAAATTGGATCTCCAACGAAGAATTTATAAAACGGAATAAGCAAAAACTCATCAGTATTGAAATTAGAAGAAGAAAGTGGAGATGGCTGGGACATCCGAATATTCTCTTGGTACGATGACACTAGAGTGGAATATTCAAGGCTCACGCGGCCGAAGGAGACCCACAGGTTCTTGGCGTAGATCTATTCTATCTAAATTCTAGGCAGTTGACAGCGCTCCAACATGGAGTAGTAATAGGTTGCCCAAAACTCAATTTGTAACGGGGAATGCTGCTGAAGTGACAGTCCTAGGCAGAAATAATATTTCAAACTACTCGGCTGCGAGTAATTGGGGAAATATTGCTTGAAACTGAATTTGATAATGAAGTTTGTAATGAAAGCCCGAAGATATTGTCCCTCTTCGAGGGAAAAGAGAAAATCATTACTGATTTTTGCGACCACTCTTTAGAGCAAAAGAAATTCAGATCAAAGGTGAAAAATCCTGTGTAAACGAGGCATGTTTTCATGCTGCCAAATCCAACTGCGTTGTTATTATTGAATTGGTTGATGGTATAAAATTTTTTTATTTCTCCGCCTTTAGCAAAAAACAAATAAAGTTTTTTGGCGCTCGACTTGTGAGCATGTGAAGTCTAAAATAAACCAGACTGGTGTCATAAAAATGTTTTTTATTGCGCCATCTTTACAATAAGTTAGTAAATTGGAAGTTACATCCCTAGCTGACTTCCAATGAAAGCTTGGTAACATTCGGTTCAGTGGAAGTGAAGTTATTGCGTCTAAAGTGTCAGTATTTTTGTGTCATCGGTACAAAAATGAGTTTCGAACAAAGAGCTAATATCAAATTTTAATTTAAAATAGGCAAAATCTTTACCGAAACTTTTGAATTGATGAAAAAAGTTTATGGCGATGATTGTCTATCTCGTGTCAAAGTTCATGAGTGGCATGAGCTCATGAGCGCATATTCTCTTTTCGATTTTGGTTGATATTTTGGCACACCAGGAAGGTCCAACGAATTCAAAAACATGATAGGTTAATTTACAACTTTGTCCGCATCCACGACACTATCAACCGATTGTAACCGCTGTAATTCGTTCTTGAATTGCGTAATAGGACGCTTAAAAGCTATTTATGTTTTTGTAGTTGGTGGTAATTTGCAGAAAATCTTCTATAGTGAGTTGTTCAATAATAGGCACAACAACACAGAAGTTCAAGGAAAATTAGTCAAATTGAGTGGGAGTATCGACTGGTATCGGGTGTTAATTAGCTACATGAGAACTATCGATATCGATAACTATGGTTTGACGGCTGAGTAAGGCTTGGCAAGTCATCATAAATCGTTTAACGAAAGAACAACACTTCCAAATCGCGCAAATTTATTTCATAGAGCACTTCGTCTTGCCATAGAGCGCGTTTAACAAACGACTTATTGCAAAATCAATTTGGTGACAATTTGTTTTCCAGAAGTAGTCCGGGTACCTCGTACGTGTGATAATTACGTCAGCAAATCGGCTGATTCTTTCAAATTCGGTGAGAGCCAATTAACGGTTTGTTGTTGGCCACACCTTTGCATTCTCTACACCTGCAAGAACGTGTTGAATGCACCAACAATCAAACTGTTTTCGAAACTAATCACCAATCTTAAAGTGATATCCAGCAGGTGACAGGGCATCACCTTTTAAGATGCTGTTCTCCTTGTGGTCGATGTCTGCATCGATAAGACGATAGTTCACCACCCAACTGTCTCATTCGCCATCCTTACGGTGTACGTTATAGCCCTCTCTGGTAAGCAGGGCGGAACTATCATGGGGTTTTGTTTCTTGGACCACGGCTACCAAAATTACATGTCAGCTCGTGAAATCGGTTATCTCGTCAATCTTGCTCAAGCGTAGATTGTAGTTAATTTGTAGTAGCTGAAAGTTCGTCGAAATTATAGTGGTGTTTCGTGGTAAGGGACGCAAGAAGTTGTCTGCGTTAGTCCTGCTGTACATGACGCTGTTATTGTTGTGAGCTCTACAACAGGAGACAACGAAATTTCCCCATCTCTAGCGATCAGGTCAGTTAGCACCAACCATTGCAATGATTGCACTTGACTAATGTCAGGTTCCCAGAAGAGACGATGTGCTAGGCTGGTTGTCCCTCACGGGAGCGGAAGGTGCTGTTGCGCAGAAAGAGGACAGTAATATTATTCCGAGGATCCGAAAAGAGGCCGCTTGTGGTACTAGGTGATGGTACACATTACACGAAGTACAAACCGTGGTGGCTAAGTGTGCCTGATGACGGGAGGAACAGGACCACAAACCGTGTGGACCACTTCCTATGTATCTTAAGACCTGAGTAGGTCTTAAAATGGCACCACCCATTGCAGTGATTATATCTAACTGAAGTAGAGTTAAAGTGGAGCCGTCTTTGGTACACGCAGCCGAAATAAGCTTCGGGTGCAGGTTTAGTCTGAATACCAGAATCAGAAGAAGTATTGGGAGCAGCTTTGCTGCATGGAACTGTTCAACTGATGCAGTTCAGCGCACTACGCAGTGCTCTTATTCGGAAAATCTCCGAGTAAATCCAGTAGGTAGAACCGGGTGCCGTGGAAAGGGAGTGAGGTTATGTCGCACACCTTATTGGTTGGTTAAAATTTTGACAATATGGTAATTAATAACTTTTTAAAAGCAGCGAATAAGCTTTAATCTATTATTAGTTTAAATTAGTATATAGTTTTCCCGTCACTAAACGAACATGATAAAAAAATTGTAAGCTCAATAGAAAAGCCACTCATATTGTGTCACCAATTCTTATTGCTGTGTTTTTTTTTTTTTTTTTGAAGCTTTTAATTATAAGTCCTTATTTACAATGCTCTCTAATTTCGATGGCAACATAACCGCAAACAAATTCCTTATTCCATATATACAGTACTCCCTGGATTATCCGTCAGTCAATGTAACCCAGCTATGACGGATAATCAAAAACGACGGTTAACAGAAACAAACTTCTAGATTGTGTACAGAATCGAAAAGTACACTGAAATTTTGAGAGAAATGAACAAACGGTAAAATTTACATGCATTACATGATTATATCATTATTTTATTACGAGTTTAGTTTGTTTTTGAAAAGAATTCAGTTAGTGTCTTTTGCTTTAGAGTGACTTGAGTTTTATTCTTTGCGAAAAGAAGAAATTGGCGCAAACGAATCGTGTCAGCCAAGCCGGCTTCATTTTGCATTTCATACCAGGCGCTAAATTTCTCTAAATTTGATGCAGCAATTTTGGCTTCTTGTCTTAGAAATGAAGCAGTAGGATTGTGACCATTTTCATTATTGTTATCTGTTCCATCGTAATCATCATTATTTTCTTCTTCATCATTCACTTCATTAATTATTTGTTCGTCAGTCAAAAGCTCATAACCACAATCATTTTCGTCACAATTCAACCATTCATTGACCGTTTCACTACTTTCCAATGGCAAAGCCGAAGATGTACTAGTCACAACATCTGCCTGTGAGACATCGTCACTATTATTCGAAGGCGATTCTGTATTTGGCCATAGTTTGTTCCAACATTTTTCCAATGTTGTCGACAATAACTCAGACCATGAATCAGCTACATTATCAATTGCGTTTTTAATGTTGTAATTCTTCCTGTTGTTGAAGGCGCCATTTTAAATGTCTGCTCAGCATGAAATTCAAATCAAACTGAAAATCTCATTGTACTGAATGTCACATCGAAAAAGAATTCCAAGAATTTGTTTTGGGTAGAATGGACAAAATAACAGTTACTTTGCTCTGCTGCGTTCACACGCATTTCTATCGAGCGAACGAAAACAAAAGAAAATCAATGAATAAAGTGAAAAACAAAAGCATTGCTCGAGGAGTATTGTTCCAACATGATTTCGACCGTTTCATGACTATTATTGCAATATGTATTGTGGAAAATCTTAAAACGGTGACGGTTAACAGAGGTGACGAATAACAGAGAGACGGATAATCCAGGGAGTACTATATGTTGAATTTGCCTAACAGGCTTTGCTAAATCAAATCTCTGGCACAAATTTTATGTTCACAATCTAATGCAAGAGTAAGCCAAAAACTCACCAACACAACCACTCATTCGAGACAGTTCGAAGAATATATGTATTCGATTAGAATTTCTTAATTTCAATTGGATTCCCTAACTCCATTTAGATTCCGAGCCCGAAATCCAAATCGATGCGAAATCAATTTTAGTTGGATTTCAAAACACCCCTAAATTAAAATGTCTATGCTTTCGATCTGAACTGACCGTAAAAAATCATGAAGATTGTTGTGAATAACAATATCTGGCAACACATACCGCTATTAGTTGTCAAAGCGATTTTTTCTTTACATCCGGCAGCATTTCATTTGCGAAGCAAAAGGCGAATGGCGATTTTTTTGTGGCTGTGACTAATCTGATTAGAAACACCTGAAAAAAGTGGCAAACTGCATTAAAGGCTCATAGGTTGAAAAGTGTAGTGGACAGAGATATGAATGAAAATTATAATTCGTTGACATAATAAACATTTTGTGGAGAAAAAGCTGCGAAA
>JAYXIM010042856.1:0-45038 GCA_037575425.1 Anastrepha fraterculus
TCTTCCTCCTTTTCATCTCTCTAGTTCATTTCCTTCACAACGTACAAATTTAGGGTTATTTGTCCAAGTGGGCCCCTCGCAAGTGAAGCCATTGATCCTAATCTAAGGTGTGGAAACACAAACTAACAGACTACATAGAACTAAGAGTATTTGTAAGAATTATATATATGTACCTACATGTTTCGAAACTATTTATAGAAATTATTAAGCGATAATTTAAACTTAAATTTAGGTAACGATAAATCAAAAGCCAAAGAACTTGAAATATGATTGAACTCATGCAATGTTCTAATCATAGATGCTTTCGAGGCATAAACAGTTCTAACCCGCTCTAGGAAGTATGAATCATTACTCCGAAGATTTTTTCGAGGTATGTAAAAATGAATGCGCTCTAAAAGTATAGGCGAATCAACTGTCCCATTTATAATATCGAAAACAAAGCAGAGTGACAGTATACTTCTTCTACTTTGTAACGATTTTAAGTTTAGTAATGCACACTTTGCATTATAAGAAGAAATCGGATCAGTGAAGGTCAAAGATCTGAATGCAAAACAAAGAAATTTCTTTTGAATACGTTCAAGTCTATTGATGTGGCACTCATGATAAGGTCTTCAAATAAAGGCGGCATACTCCAACTTGAATCGTACGAGTGAAGTAAATAGTGACTTCAATGTTTAAGGATTCGTAAAATCGAGAATTCGATTTGGCGATGACAAAATTTAAATGACTAAGAAACTGAAAGGTGGAATCGAAGATTACACCCAAATCAGTAATTTCATTAAGGGTATTTAAGTGCGAGTTATTTATAAAATATAAGGTAGAGATTAAATGCTTTGACTTAGAAAATGACACATGATAGCACTTTTTAATATTTAGTTGTGGTAGATTCCCATCGCACCATGCCACGACGTTGTTGATGTCTGATTGAAGATCGTATGAATCAGATAGGTTTCGTACAGTTTTAAAAATTTTTATGTCGCCTGTAGATAAAAGGAACTCGGAGAAATGAAAACATTCACACATGTCATTAATAAAAATTACAAAGAACAAAGGGGCCAAAGTGCTGCCCTGCGGGACGCCAGAAGAGGCAATAAAAGGATAAGAAGATACATAGATTACACAGGTCAACAACGTTTTGTTCTAGGAAAGTGTAGGGCCACTTTCGAAGTAATTTTTTACGTACAATCCGAATCCGGGGTTTAAATTGCTCTATCACGTCAGGATTTTGAGATATCCTAACCTAAAAGTGCATTTTTGAGGTTATGTAGCTACGCAGATTTTGCTCTTCATAAAAAAGTAAACATAGTATTTTAAAGTATAAGTCTTCCTCTTTTAAATGCCGTTGAGTTTGCTTAAACATCTTTATTTTTCACTGAGATATCGCATTTTGAAGTTCGGATTCGGATTCTACGCAAAAAATTACTTCGGAAATGACACTACACTTTTATAGCACATTCCGAACCCATTTTTTTGCAGACCTATGTTATCGATAACAACTACACATTCACGATTGAAAAGGTACGACTTTATCCAATTTCCATTTAAGGAAAGTAGATTGAAATCCAAAACTTATTAGTTTAGAGATTAAGGTTGAGTGGCAGACTTTATCGAAGGCCTTGGAAAAATCCGTATAAACTGAAGGTCTGTGGATTAGAAGTATAGTACAAAGTGGCGCAAAATTAATCATCTAATTTTGATTAGTAATACATTTTTTTATCTAATAAAAAAAAGAAGTAGTAAAAAACATCATTTTGACCTCTGCGTCCTCCCTTGTTTGCCTGTTTGTACACTCCAACTGTCTGGTTCACAGGTGTCAAATATGATGGGCGTACGACATCATTTGGAAAAGTTAATAATCTGTCGATAGAGTTAATAATTTTGTGCCACAATGTATAATACGAATTTATCCTCATAGCCTTTCAAATATAACTCTGCAAAATAGTAGTAAAAAAGACATCAAAAATAGGGAGCTAGTCTAGAGAGGAGTCTAGTGACTAAGCGAACAGCATCAGTGCTTCAATCCTCAAGATTTCAAAATGTTATACTTGTGAATTTTTTCCAAGGAAAACGCAATTTTTAAAGTATTCTCAATATTATCCAGCTTATGAGACACGCGTTGCTACAGAAAAAGGGTACTGGGTCCAGTAAAGCGTCAACCATACGTGGCTGGCAGAGGTACTATATATCTAGGAATTTGAGCGGATACCTTGAAGATCTTGACTAAGCGCATATGCAGTAAAAGTGGGCTTGAAAATCAATATTGCAAAAACAAAGATATTGTGCGTCAATAAAACGGACCCGCAAACCTTTTACATAAACTCGAATACAGGGTTGCCCATATTTGACGGACCCATTTGTTTTTTGGGCTCATTCCAATCGACGAAGCTTGTCCGCAAGCAGCAATCTTTGCGTTAATTGAATCTTATACGGGAATATAGTAAATGCAAATCAATGCGGATAATTCGTTGCGATGTCCTTGGCGACGTCTCAACATTGGCCCGTACAAGAGCAATATTCTCTTCCGATCGCCTTGGTCGGTTTTAATTTGGCCTCTTTGGATTAGAAAGAGCATCCATTACCAGTCGAAAACCTTTCGTACAAACGTTTAATGGTGTTCTTAGAAGGCGCACTTTTCACATTATTTGATTTTTTATACGCACGGTGAGTTTTCACAATCGACTTCTTTTGTTGAATGTAAATTTCAACAGTTTGGGAGCGCTTGCGTGGCGTGTACTGTTCCATGGTAAAAATCTGCTTGGACTGACGCTTCCAACGCGGTATGTCATTAAGCGATTTGACGTCTCTGTCAAAAGATACTGGTTTGCTAGATAGGTCCGTCGAATATTAATAACCCTGTAGTAGCTGAGTTCTGTTATCTCGGAAGCGTCAGTGACAAAAACGGCGGCTTAGCTGCTGCCGACATTCGCAGTCCAACATCAAAGGGTCGCGCTGTGTTTGGTCGTTTGAACAAAATGTGAAGATCATCATAAATATAAAGGCGCATGAAATTTAGGATCTTTGAATCTAATATAAAGTCTGTTATTGTCCAGGTATTTAGGAATCGCAGTCTTCGCAAAATCGTGCGCGTTTTCTGGCCTGATACCATTACTAATATCGAACTGTGGGCATTAACGAAGCCGAACCCGTTCATATGGAAATCCGACGGCAAAAGTGAAAGTGGTCGGAGGTGTAGTAGGTCATCTAACACGTGGAGGCGACTAGTGTAAGCAGAAGCGCTACAAGCTGATCGCACTTGCAGTCTAATCAAATTCTTAGCTTAAAATAAATCTAATTTGAACTTGTTTATTGAGATCCTTTGATTCACCAAGGGACTACGGGAAAATGTATAATATATACTTACATATAAAAGGTGAAATCCAAAATAAACAAGACTGACGTCACAAAAAGATTTTTGATGGCGCCATCTTTTCAATGACTTATTGCGTTTGAAATTACATCCCTTGCTGACTTCCAGTGAAAGTTTGGTGACATTCAGTTAAGTGCAAGCGAAGTTATTGGGTTTAAAGTGTCAGTAGGTTTGTGTTAAGGGTACCAAAATGAGTTTTGAACAAAGAGCTGATATTAAATTTTGTTTTAACATAAGTAAAACGTTTACCGAAACATTTTACTTGATGAAAAAAGTTTATGGCGATGATTGTCTTGCTCGTGCCAGAGTTCATGAGTGGTTTACACGTTATATATAATATAAAATTTGATGACCTTCTAGAAAACAAAAAACGGATAGATATCCCTTCGCAGAAAGTGTGAACCACCCTAATACACATATGTGCACACAAAGTCATACGCAATTGGGTTGGTTTAATGACAATGTCAACTTATGTGCGCTTCCTCGCATCGTAATTGCTGCCCTAGTTTTGGGTGCTTTGTTATTATTGTACTGTGGCATGGTATGTTTGGTTTCGCCGTACATTATTAAATTAACTTAATTTGCAGGTGTTAAATTAACCCTAAAATCACTAATTTATTGCCGTACTTGGAAATAAGTGTCTGCGCCTGAATGTATGCAAATAATTAACATTTAATCTATCTAATTTGCAAATTCCAAGACATTGCGCTATTTATGTGAGTTTATGTGTGAAGGTGCGAAGCGGGAATTGCATGCAGATTGAATTTTATTAGGGCAATAATTGCAGATTTAGGCAAGTGAAAAGATTTTACTTAAATCAGTTAATGCAAACCCAATTGACTTCTGCACTAAATCAGCTTTCAATCTTTAAAAAAAGTAGTTATAGAGTTGTTTGGTGTACCTAAAAACTCAAAAAACTTGAGAATTTGAGTGGAAATTAAAAAAAAAATACCAGTCTAACGGTTAGACGCGATACACATTCGAAGGACGCTTGGTCTAAGCAAGTATTAGGTAGTGTAGTATAGGTATACATAATGCCTTCTCGCTCACCGTGGCTCCGTAATACGCAGGCGCGCACTCATACGTACTAGCATACATACGTATGACGCTTGAACTAAACACCAAAGCAAGTAATAGGCAGTGTAGTATACATACTACAATACTCACTATACTAGCGCGGCTCAGCAGTACGCAGCCACACACATATACGTATATCAACATATAACGTTTCGTAGCCAAGAGTGGGGAGGCTACGAAGCACCGCACAAAGAGGAGACGGAGAATAAGGAACGCTGTATAACTGTGTTCTATCTCATTCTCTCGCAGGCTATACACTATAAGATCTATATGTATGTCTCTTTTTAGTGTCGCTTTTTCGTTTCATCGAGTCTCAAATCACTCCCAACGATTCTAAAGAAGTTTTCACTTCAAAAATCTAGTTGCGAAATTCCATTCCTCATTTCAAGAAACCTTTGTTATACACGAGAGGTTTCAGTAACACTTCCAAAGTTTTTTGGAGCAATATAAAATCTTAAAACATATATTAAGGCTTTTCTTTAGACGATTTTTCTATAAGTAATGAGCGGCAAGTACTGATTAGCAGCTGCTAAAACTTTTGAGTTTTTTTAATGACTGAATGCCAATTAATAAAAAAATAATTGTTCTTAAGAATTCGCTTTCCCTCATGGACATGGGCAGTTCATGCAGTAAATCGTCAGAGCAAATCAAAGGAGATGAATTATCGTCCTACCAGGGTGTGCTTGAACCAGGTTTTCTTACTCCGGGTTTTCTTGTTGGATGTGAGTCTACGGCATCCTAGCAACTTGGTGGGTAGGTAGGTGAATTGGTTGACGTACCACTCTCGCACTTCCCAAGTAGCACTCCTCGTTTTGTTACCAGTATGAGGGCTCCAACAGGTTGATATCTGCAGTCAACCAGAGCTGTTGATGTAATCTAGAAGATTGATGGGATTTGGGTTTTCGCACTGCCCCAGGCTGTTGCAAAAAAGTAGCACCCAGCGACCTTAATCGCCTAACTGGCAGTCCTGGACATTTACAGAGAAAGTGTTCAACAGTCTCCTTCTCTGAAAGGTCCTCACAGCTTCTGCAACGGGATTAAATGGTAAACCAAGATTTTCTGCGGTTGTGCCGATCGTCCAATGGCCAGTAAATCAGCTACGAGTTTGCAAATTGAATGGCGTAGAGTCCCCAGGACTCTCTGGGTCCTTCTTCTATTCTACTGGGGCATAGGGTTTTCGAAATAGCACCTGAAGAAATGGAGCTCCAACTTTTCTGCGCTTTTCTGAGAAATAATTTGTGCAGATCCCTGCCACTGTCATGGGGATGCCGATGGCCGGATGAGAGGTCTCTGAGACCAATCCATTCCATCTCCCGGCAATCCTATCAGCAAATTCGTTTCCCTCCATATACCTGTGTCCTGGAACCCAGATCAGAGAAATGTTACCTGCCCACCCAAGAGATTTGTCTCCTCCTTACAGGAGTTTACTAATTTCGATGCACCATGGCGTCGTCAGCGACTTGACCGCGGCTTGACTATAGGAGAAAATGTTAATACCTCCCACGTTCCCTAAGCCTTTTGCATGCCTGCAGGATCGCAAAGACTTTTGCTTGAAAAACACTAGCAGTGTTCGACATTCTAAAGGAGATAGATAAATTGGCGGTTGCTTCGACTCCCGGTTCCATCTTGGAGCCGTTCGTGAATGCAGAGGTGCAAGCTTCGGTGCAGATTTTTCCTGTTCCGTTCCAATCCTGCCTATTTGGCAAGGTCGCCTTAGCACGACCCTCAAACTCCAGTTAGTGGATAGAGAGCTGTCCGGAGATCAGAGAAATAGGGTGGGAACTGCCCTAAAATGCTACCATGTCCCTTGACAGATGGACTCTTTAACCTGATTGCTCTTTGAGCAGCGATGGAAATAGCGTAAAAGTCGATGGGAAGTAAGTACAAAATGATATTCAGGGCAGCACTGAGTCCAAAACTGAAACTCAAACGGTCAAAATGTTTGTTTGGATTCAACAGATCACTGGTTCACTGCACTATTGACACCCTAGCCAGTAGAATTGCTGTACCTCACAGCTACTTCTGCCGAAACTGTGGAGATGAAGAAGAAAGTGAGTACAGCACCAACTCTGTGAATGTCCTGCGCTTCAAAGAAGTTGGACCAAATATCTTTAAGGCCTTTGAAATTTGGGAAATTTACTCACTAGAGAGACTGATTACCTAAGCGGTTTAAACTGTGATACTTAGTGAGGGAAATCAAAAGAAAATATCCCAATGAGCCTCGGAGATCCAGTGTCTTGACTTAGACAAGCAGCCTGGCTGACCTCACCTAACAAATTTCTACCAAATTTCAAATTTTTTAGTGGGAGTCTTCACAAAATTTCGAGTATGCAGTTTTACAGGCCATTGAAATTTGGTACAATAAAGTGTAAGTTGGAAATATCTTAAATATCGCACGGATTTTTTTAAATAATTTCTTCGACGTGGGTGTTTTCTGCCATATAAAAAAAATCAAGCCATCGTTATATGAAGAAAATGCACAAAACGACCATAAGAATTAAATTTTCTGAAAAAAGTTGCACATTTTGATGAAAGTTTCTAGATTTTTTGTTTACTTTTTGCTGTTGCTGCAGACACAGATCTGCTTCTTCATCTGTTTTCCTCAACAAAGTTCATTGCTTCTTGAACAGTATACACACCCGCTTGGAACACAGATGCAAGGTGAAGAGCAAGGTGTAGTTTTGTAACGCAGGATTCTACGTAGACACCAGAGCCGGAACCGTGCTTGTTGTTGAGGCCATCCGTGTCGGGCTTATTTTCAGAGTTTGACCACAATTGAGTCCGTGTTAGTCGCGCACTGTATCTCTTGTCAAGCTCGACTCTGGATGGCATGGAGTCAAGTGGTACGACGAGGATTCGAATCGAAGACCATGCCTTCTCTATTGTCCAATGCCGGACAGGGGCGTACCAATTACCATTCTGTTTAAGCCTGCAGATGGCTTTCAAGGCCTCTCCTTGGATGAAAACATCTAGTGATGGTATGCCAGAGAATCTAGTGCCGGACCGGAATGAATCGGAAAAGCTCCAGTGTAACAGTTGAAAACAGTGCGTTGTGGTCTCGATAAGGTCTTCCTGACTACCACGAGAAAGAGTCTACTCATCCAGACCACTAATGCATAGGTGGTAATAGGTCTTATCATAGCTGTGTAGATCCATAGAACCTGGTCAAAGTGACATTGCTGGAAACCGCAAAGCCGACGAGCTGGTTAGACAAGGGACCTGTGAGGTAGTATGCTCGTGAAAGGAGAGGATCGGGATCCCCTTAAAACACCTGCGCTGTACTCCTGGAAGGATGGGCTTTGCACCAACTCAGCGAGCGCTGGGCAAGTACACGAACGTGTAAGGTCGCGAAGTCGTTCTGGCCACGTTTAGATAGGAGGCGTTCAAGAGATATTCTGAGGATGACAAAATCTCATCTCTCAAATTTCGTGGGCATCCTCATCCACGGGGTATAAATGTCGTGAGACTCGGAATTACTTCGAGTCCTTTTTGCATCAGCTGTATGGAGGATGAGGTGGAATCATCTCAGCACCTGCTCCTTAGCTGCCCAGCTCTCGCGGGACTAAGATTGAAGCATCTTGGTTCTCACTTCAGGTGCAGAAACTGCTGATATAGCAGGTCTTGATAACAAAAATCTGATGAGCTTCATCAGCAGCATAAAGAGGTTAACACAACCGCAGACTAGTCACCGTTCATAGTCCACAAACACTCAACCCTCCCCATCCCTCTCCCTTTCATCTTTTTTCCTTCACTTCTTTCTCCCCTCTTGCAATGGTATCACAACGGATGAACCAAACTTCTTTCGTCCAAGTGGGCCCACTCTCTGGGCAACCACAACTACCTAACCTAACCTAACCTAGGACCTTGCTAGGAGAAAGACGCTACGTTTTTCCAACGGAACTCTTGCACTGCCAGAAGCCTGTCAGTGGCTTGGATGTCTTTGTTTCAACGTGTGACTTCCAAAGGAGTTTACTATCGAGGATTATTCTTTGGATAGCTGGATTGCAGAACGAGTCCATCAAACTTCCTGCAATACTAGCAATACTAGTCTTATTAGGGAAGAATAAGAATTAAATAAATTGTCAAGTGAATGAGTGCTATGGTTAAGGAACGTGCCCGTATAGTCATGAAACGCGTTGTATTAGTTGCTTTGTTGGATGGCAGGAAAAAAACTCGCTGAGTAGTTTTAAATGCCAATAAAAGTTGCCGCAAAATACCGAAATTTGCTGACAAATTGATAAATCGCCTTGAGATATGCAATGCATTCATAAATTTCTATTGCTTCTTACGACTGCTATCAATTACGTCGTAGCAACCGGCCAACTGACTTTCAAAAGAAATGTTTGTTTTGGAATTTATAAATGGAAACATTAAATACGGCTACGTCGTAACAATTTATTGCCAAAACTTGCGATGAATAGAAATGCCTGAATGGGGAAGTCGTAAAATACTCGCGAAGTAAGCATAAAAACGATTGAAGTACGTCGTAGAAATGGAGGTAAGATTGAAATAATCACTTTTGTCATAACAGCGCTGCCCACGACGCGCAAAAGTATGCAACAACACGAAAACAATAATATCTATGCAAATATTGACGGCAGCCATTGGACAGAAATATGAGGCATGTCAGCAATGTTTTATGGTACCAATAAATCGACGGCGTGCCTGCAAACAAGAAAGAAATGGCAAGAAACAAACAAGGAAGTGAACAAAAGAGGGTGAGAGTGAGAAAGGGAAGAGAGAGATAGAGAAGAGAAAGAGGTGGAGCGAGTGAACGATGGAGTTAGGTAAAGCAGGAAGCGCAAAGAGTGGGCGGAAGTAACTGTTAGTGGCTATGGATTGCTATGGTAGTGAAAAGTGAAAAGCCTTTGCAGCTGTTGACGCTGTGAGACTATTCAATTTTTTCCCCCCCGCTTGCTGCTCACAATATGCCGCTTGCTATTTTCTATGTGGAAAAAGTCGTCTCTCTCGCCTCATCAATTCAAATTGTTTTCCGGTTATTTGCAATTGTCTCGACTCGTTTGACTTGACCACGCTGCAAAAGATGTCAGCCGGAAGGCGAGGGCTATGAATGGAAAAGCGCATAAAAAGCAAAAAGCAGCGCGAAAATAGTCTGTGAGGCAAAAAAACAGAGAAATAAATAATATTTAAAATGTGCAGAATTGAGGTTAACCGCATGTCGATAAGTGTGGGCGCATTGCAATGTGTGGAAAAGTTAACGACGTTGAAAAGCCGATTGTGAAATGGTTAAATGGCCAAATGGAATTGACGCTAGAGTGGACAAATACAGTGCAAAGCATACCTAAGTACCCAGCGAACACAGGAAAAAATATTCTGCAATAAAATATTCCAAAATTAGTTCACAAATAAGGTTTTAGCCTAGCTTTTCATTTGATATTAACCATTTTTGCAAATACTATTCTTCAATTTATACTGCGGTTGAGAAATTTTTGAGAAATCACTAAAAACTTTGCAGTCCCAAAGTTATTATTTTTTTTTAATTTTATTTTAAATAGGCATTTCTTATTTAAAATAGTTTATTTAATTTTTTTATTTATTTTAAAGTGACTGATGATACAATCTGGAATGGCTTAGTTCTGATTCCATTTATGTATACGAAGTTCTTCCTGGAGATATAACCAAAGGAGGTTCAGACAAGTCATAACCCATTTTAGAACAAATTGAGCATGCTCGCGGTCATTCTCACAGGTTACTGCAGTTTACATAGTCATCAGCTCATAATTGGAATATGGCCTATTGTCTTTTCTCCGACCAATCTCCGGGGACACCAGCACATCTTCTCCTTGAATGTGATGCTATACTGCAAAGAAGAATGAGACATCTCAGCACAGCCCAGCTCCATCTTAGGCTTATTAAGCGAACTAGGCTTGGATGAGGTGCTGTGATGTATAGAGAGCACAGAAGACCATGAAGTCGAAGTACAAACCTCATTGCATTCATTCAGGCAGGGAAAAAGCTTTAAGGCTCAATTTTTTGCTTTAAATAAATAAACACCATTATTTTGGATTCGGAGTTCGTTAAAATTTACTTAAATATGGTCGATGCAAGAATGTGTTTCATGGTAGCTTTATGAGAATTTTTTTCGAGATATATTAGATTTAAGAAATAAGAAAAAAAAATTAGTGTGGCGTAGTACACATAACAGAAGTGAAACTTGCAAGGCAGACAAAGAAAGAAGGAGAGACCCGAGAGAGAATGAGAGAAAGAGAGAGAAAAAAGAGAGAGAGAATGAGAGAAATAGAGAGAAAAAAGAGAGGGAGAATGAGAGAGAGAATGAGAGAGAAAAAAAGAGAGGGTGAATGCGAGAAAGAGAGAGAGAGAGAGGAAGAGAGAGATAATGAGAGATACTGAGAAAGAGTATATATTTAAATAAATTCACAAACATTTGCAGAGAATACAAATAGACAAAATTTACAAACAAATTACCCTTCATCGCTCGACATATTGACAACTCGTAATTTTAGGACTGATAGTTGCATTGTGTACGGACAATCTACTGACGATACGAGCCGTGTGCGGAGGCCCTAACTGCGTTTATTCCTCAAAATTCTTCAAATTGAATTTGCCTTGTGAATATCTAGCAGCGACGTTGAAATAAAATTTGCTTCGGCATAAGTGTCTTGCTTTTACCTAATAACACTGCTTACATACTATTCACAATAGAGCAAGCGCATCCAACTTTGCGCTAAACATCAATCGACTTTCTTTAACAGACGTACACAGGGACAAATTTGTTTCTTTTTCGTAATATTTGAAGGTAAATTAGTTAAAAAATTCTTAATTTACCAATTATCGGAGAAAAGTAGAAATATGGGTCGCAACGACTATGGATCTGAGCTTGGACGAAATAAAACCGAAAAGATTGCTCAACCATCAGCAGTTAAGAAATTGTATGTAAGTATGTCGAAATATATGTATTTCGCTGTGTTCAAGTCTGAGTAGTCTGAAATCTCTTAGTCAACGCTTTTTATTCATTGTAGCAATAATTCGGAAAACCCACGTTAAGGATTAACATTGCGAAAAACCTTAAATAAGCCGATATTTAAAGAAAGCGTTGTGACTGATGCCCGTAATAAAATAATACAAAATATAAACTGTCAAATATCAGACGGTCAACAGCAAATAATCAGTCGAAAATGGATGGATTTATGATAATAAATTACTATAAAATATAAAGCTCTCTAAGGTATAGCTCTCTCTATCTCCTCTTCGTCTACGTTATATCTTTTTTCTCACTCGCGGAACGAAAACGCTCAAAACGTTGCATGGTCTGGAATTTTTACTCTCCATTCTCGCTCGCCCATCGAGAAGTTTCGCTTTAAAAATATATCAAAAATCCAAAAATGGATGACTAATTCTGTGCCACCTAATATCGGTTGTTTTTTAAGAGCTTTAGAACTTAAAATGATAGTACAAAACAGAAATATTTTTGGAATGAATTTTTTTCTTAGGTATAGCTCTCTCTCTCTCCTTTTCCTGTACGTTATATCTTTTTTCTCTCTCGCGGAACGAAAATGCCCAAAACGTTGCATGGCTTTGAATTTTTACTCTCCATTCTCGCTCGCCCATCGACGCCTGAGAAGTTTCGCTTCAAAAAAAATTGAAAAACCTTAAAAAATATATTTTTTGTAGAATATAAATCGAAAAATTTCACATTTTTCCCAAAAGAAAGGTTTTGTTTTTACTTTGTAAATATTTTCAAAACGTTTAGAGTAAATGAAAAAAATGCATACAGGAAAGTTAGAACATTTAATTACATTTAATTTGATAAATTATTTCGTTTTCAGCAGTTAACAAAACTGACAGTTTAGAGCTATCGATTTTGTTCGCATATTTTCGAGCAGCCAGGGTGTATGAGCAACGATTACTTGCGCATCTGTTCGATGCGTATTCTTCGAAAATTTTCGAGCATCAGATCGAGGGTATCGAGTTTTTTCGAGTTATTTTATTATTTTGACTTTTTTGTGACTTTGAAAAGTACACCGATCGCAGGCAGTTCTAACGAGTTCAGCTTAGTGCAGGCCAGTGGCAGAGGAGTTGTTCTAACGTACATCTTTCTTCTTCGAGAGTTACACGCGTCGTTCTGGACCAGCCCCACTTTAGCTGCATCGTATGGAGTGAGACAATATCCCGTCAGCACTTCAACCAATATTTTGCAGTCCTTCCTTGGGAGTGATTAAACAAAGTTGGTTGTTTTCATGCTGACATCATTGGAAATCTACACAAATGCTGACAAATTATATTGACAATTTTTGTTTAGCTGTTGAAACTGTTTCCAAGCACAAAAATTTTGAACAAGCTTCGAGCTCTTGTAGTGTAGCCTTGACGATTTGTGCATCATGAGACCTGGAGTTGTCGTGAAGGAGTATGGTTTGACCATGTCAATCAGGTCTGTTCAGTCGAATAGCCTCATTCACGCGGTGTAGTTGAGCAATGTAGAGCTCTCTGTTGACCGTGGCGTTCTTTTCGAGCATTTCCCAGTGCACCATTCCCTGCCAGCCCCACCAAACACATATCATGATCTTCTTTGGATGAAGATCCGCCTTGATACCCTGCCAGCCCCACCAAACACATATCATGATCTTCTTTGGATGAAGATCCGCCTTGATACTCGGCTTTGGCGTATCGCCTGGAGACATCCACTCCTTTCTTTGTTTCACACTGATGTACAGGCAGCATTTCGCATCTCCTCTCCCGTGAGGATTAGCTATAAAAATCCCCATTTATGACCGGTTGTTGCTCGATGGCGTTCGAGATGCTGAGAAGCAACTCGAAGGCAACTTGCTGTGTTTTTTTCGTTGAGCTCGTGGGGTACCCAGGCTCGCAATTTTTTCCGTAAATATCATTGAATGAAGGTGATTGAGAATCTTTTTAAGATTGCAGTTCACTCTTAATGCCAATTCACGACTGATTTGGGGACCGTTCTCCTTCAAAAGTGGTATGAGTTGCTCTTCATCGAATTTAGAAGGCCTTCCGCTGTGAGATGTGTCATCGACGTCAAAATCGCCATTTTTGAACTTTGCAAATTATTTCCGTGCTGAAGAGACGCCTATGACACCTTCTCCATACACGTTGCAAATGTCCCGGGCTGCTTCGGCAGTTTTTCGACCTCGATGAAAAGCAAAGAAAATGTGGATTATTGGGGTATTCAATTTCTAAGCCTCCAAACTATTATAAAATTAAATAACTCAAAAATATAATTAACATAGTTTTTTAGAGGAGAAAGAGTTCTATCAAATTAATACTTCCTCTTTCCCAAATAGCAAACAAATGGTTGTAAAATGAAAGAAAATATAAAAACGCTTATCCCCCAAACTCATCTCATATTGATATCAAACAAAAAGGATTGCTGGGTACTCCCTATGCATGTTCGAGATTATGCATAACTGCATTGCAGTTTATATATTTACACCCACAAATGCAAGCAAATCTGTTAATGTGTGAAAAAATAAAAAATATCTGCCTGCGGTTTTTTTGTATGTACACACACACACACACCAGGGATGCTGGTTCGCAAAGTCCAATACTGTCGCTCTGGTGTCATTATTTCTGACAAATGCTCCCATTAAAAGCAGCGCATGACGCTGTGGGTGGGCAAACGTAAGCGATTTAAAGCTGATGCTGTGAAAAAGTGTGCCAGAAGGCAGACGACAATAAAAACCCCAATCGCAGCAATTGCGTGAAATCAGAAGCATGCATTGAGATTTATATCAGTATTAATTTTAGTTTCCCTACTTGTAGTGTACTTACACACACACCCACGAACACACACACACCTACCACTTGTAATATGCCACCAACGCATGCGGAATTGTCCACCAGTAAACGCTCAATAAGTAAACAAATTGAGCTTCTCCCGCAGCTCCGCAAAACTTTGATTTATGACAGTCTACAAACACTCATACATTCAAACGCGTACTTGCACGCGAAGATAGTCGCATTTTTTTCCATTAGACACACACATGCAAAGCAGTGCTTGCAGATTCCTGTAATTACCCATATCTTTTGTACAAACGAGTCTTTGCCATCAATCAACCAACAAGCTTGTGGTTTCAACTTTTCTGTTGAGCTATTAAGTTAACATTGGCGTTTTTATATCTTTCGTTTGATTTTCAACTTGCTCCAATAGCATTCATTTGCGTGCGTGCTTTAGTTTTGTACTTAGTTGAGTTCGTTACATAGCATTTTTGGTTTTTCCTTTTTCATACCATTGAGCGTAGATTTTGAAGGAATTTTGTTCGGTGAATAATTTCTATTTTAGCTCAAATGCAATTTGTGCTTTGTTTGGCAGAAATTTTGTGGAATTTCAATACTGTATTTCTGGTAGGGATGCCAATATGGGGTCTTCGGGAAGAATAAAAAAAATATGCTGAACTGTTTTCGAAAAAGCAATACCCGAAAAAGTTAAAGAAAGTGCACTCAAAAAAAGCAGTGGCAAATTTTTTATTCCCTGCTCAAAAAACTTGTTTGTCCTTGGAGCCAAAATACGCTTTGAAATCTCTTTTTATAGCTTCTTTTGAGGAGTGGTTTTTGTTAGTAGTTTTTGTTACTCATATGGGATTGAAGTCCACGGAAAAGGTGATAATCACAAGGTGCAATATCCGGAAAGTATGGTGAATGCGGCATTAGCTCCCACCCGAGCTCGTTCAGCTTGCCTAATGTTTGCCTTGCGGTGTGAGGTCTTGCGTTGTCGTGGTGAAACAAAACTTTGCGTCTATTCACTAAAGGCGGGCGATTTTTTTAAGTGCCTCATTCAGGTTTGATAGCTGATGCGAATAATAATCAGCAGTTATCGTCTGGTATGGATCCAGAAGTTCATAATAAACAATACCGGCCATATCCCACCAAATAGACAGGAGAATCTTCATGGGGTGAAGGTCATCTCTAGGGGTCGGTTCTGGTGTTTCATCTTTATCTAATCATTGGCCATTGCGTTTTTTCATCACCAGTAACGATACGGTTCAAAAAACTTTCATTTTCAAGCCGTTGCAGCAGCTGAGAACACACATCCACTCTCTGCTGAAGGTTGGCGACGGAAAGTCTATGCGGAATCCATTTTCCCAGCTTCGAAACCTTTCCCAACTGATCCAAGTGCCTGTGAACTGTTCCTTGCGATGAATTTACCCTCTGAGCTATCATATCGACTGTCAAATTTGGCTCAGCTTCGACGAGTTCGAGCAAGGCGTCGGAGTTAAAGACTTCAGGACAACCAGCGCGCGGGGCATCCTCCACGTAGCAGTTACCACTCTGGAATTTTGAAAACCACTTTTGAGCACTCACGGTATCCTATCCGTGAGCAGTGTTTATTTCTGCAGCAGCAGTTGTTGCATTTTTACCACTTTTATAAAAAAAAAAATACAAAATATGCCACGTATAAGAGTGTTCGAAGATTCCATTTTATTTTTTAACAACACGTGCTTCTATCCGCTATTAAATTCACTTGTTGAATGCACAATATATCAAAGAAAATATAAATACAAATAGTTCCGTTATATTCCGCGAAAAATTTTGTCTATGCAAAAATCGTGCAAAAGTGAAATTATGGGTAAAATACGCACGAACTTATGGACTAACCTGATACCTTAGCTCTCCAATAAGTTATTGAGCCTGAAATATATTGACTATTCTATTATTATTTCTATTACATACTGAATTTTGATGTGCTTAATTGCGCAAATGCTGCACGATATTTGGCAGGCAATGTGGCGAGTGACCTCAACTTTTTTTGCAAATTCTATGCGAAAAAAAAAAAAATCGTTTGGCAATAGTTGGCGATTTACTCAATTTCACATTTGTAATACACTAAATAAAATCACCTTTTTTCTTTCAATGCGTGCCAACTTACATGTACAGTACGCACAAAAAATATAGCACTTCAAAATTTTGACAAATTTCAATAACTTATTCATTCATTCATTTCATATATTAGTTAAAACTATTTTCGTATGAAAATATGGTTTATTTTATAATAACTGTTATTTATTTATTAATAAATACAAATAAGTTTCAAATTTATAATAAAATTTTAAAATTTTTAACCGGGATTTTTAGAAAATAGATTTTTTAGAAGATTATGGTTTATTCTATACAAAAATCGTAAAAAAATCAACAAATTTTCAATAAAATTTCAGAATTTTCAATACATTTTTTTTTTGCATTTTCTTTATTGAATCGTTCTTGCATAAGAAACTAACAACAAGCTTAAAAATATTATATGCTAGAGTATTATATAGGGTGGGCCATGTAAAATTTGCTTTTTGAATCGGCTATAAAAAAAAAAACTAATCAACATTTTTTCAAACTTTTTTTTTATTTTGAAGATTGAACATTGCCATTTATGAATAAAATATAATATTGTTCAAATGACTGCCACGACTGGTTTTCAAAAACGGTAGCCAAAAGTTCGAGTGTAACTTTGGCAGTGTGACAAGTTTCACCGTCCTGTTGAAACCAAATGTCGTCCATGTCATCCTCTTCAATTTTTGGAAACAAAAACTCGTTGAGCATGTCACGGTAACGCTCGCCATTTACTGTAACCGCGGCTCCTCGCTCATTTTCGAAAAAAAATGGCCCGATGATGCCGCCAGACCAAAAACCGCTTCAAACAGTGACTCGTTGTGGATGCATTTGCTTCTCTACAGTAACGTGTGGATTTTCTGAGCCCCAAATCCGACAATTTCGCTTAATGACGTAGCCACCGATGTAAAAATCAGAAAAGAAGAAGAAGACTCACCACTTTGGGAATAGATTTTCAATATTTCCCAATTTTGTTCAAGCGTATAGATTAGACAATTTTTAAAATTTTATTGAAAATTTCTTAAGTTGCAAACTTGCATTTCCTTATACCAAAATCGAGTGGTCCATAAAACTGCATACCCGACATTTTTCTAAAAATTTTGATGAAATTTTCTTGAAAATTTGTTAACTTTGTATGAATTTTGAACTCTGTACCGGTAGAAACTACCACATCTGCGAGTGCTGAGAACTTAAAACTAGCAAACAAGCTATTCCATGAAAAGCGGGTACAATGGGCGATATCAGCATTCAGTCCATACAAATCTCCTGGTCCTGATGGGATATTCCCCTGTCTTTTACAGCAGGGTGCACACCATATTATCCCTAATTTGACCAGACTATACAAGGCAAGCTTACTGCTAGGATATTTGCCTACAAAACGGGCTAAGGTCGTATTTATTCCAAAGGTAGGGAAAAAACCCGAACAATTGCCTAAATCATACAGACCAATTAGTCTCAGCTCATTTCTCCTTAAAACAATGGAAAAGATAGTTGATCAGTATATTAGGGAAAACAATCTAGCTAACTTCCCACTGCATCGACTTCAATTTGCCTATCAACAGGGAAAATCCACTGAGACTGCAATATACAGCCTGGTAACAGTTATTGAAAAGGCTATTGAGTCCAAACAGATAGCTCAATGTGCATTTATTGACATATCAGGGGCTTTTGATAACACTTCCTATGAGGCAATCTATAATGCCCTATATCTAAAGGAGGTACCTGAACCCATCACTAGATGGATAATATTCATGCTAAAATCTAGGACGATCAGCACCGAACTAGGAGGAACAATCAAATCTATTAAAGCCACAAGAGGTTGCCCTCAAGGTGGCGTACTTTTTCCTCTTTTGTGGACTCTAGTCATAGACGAACTTCTCCACAAACTGAATAACCTAGGATTTCACACTCAGGGTTACGCTGATGACCTAGTAGTTTATGTATTAGGCTGGCATGAGAAACCATTTCGGATCGCATGCAGCAAGCTGTTACAATAATAAACAAATGGTGCACAAAACAAGGGCCTTCTATTAACCCATCCAAAACAACACTTGTACCGTTTACTAGGAGAAGGACAGAAGCGAACTATCTTGGCGTCAGTCTTGACAAAACGCTTACGTGGAATTCCCATATTGAGAGAGTTACTTCAAAAGCCACAAAGGCATTCTTTCCCTGTACAAGGCTTTTTGGTAAGACATGGGGACTAAACCCTAGAATGGCCTTCTGGACATTCACCACAGTTGTGAAACCCATAGTCACTTATGCATCCTTAGCATGCCATAGCCCAAGGTCAAGCAAATAAAGGCAGCAACCGAATTAAGCAAACTGCATCGCCTGATATGTGTTGGTATTACAGGGGCTATGAAAACATGTCCCACGGATGCACTGGGTGTGCTCCTGAACATACCACCGCTTCCAATTCTAATTGAAAGGGAAGCTCGCTCGAGTGCCTTAAGATTAAAAGGTATATCTGAACTTAAAAGTGGGGATATGAAAGGACATTTAAAGATCTTAGAAGACTTCCTACATAGTCCCATTCTTTATAGGGATGATATACTATCATCCAAACCAATACTCTTCAGGAACTTCCAAGTTATATTTAATGAACGAACAGACTGGAGAACTAACTCTATCACTTTAAAACCTGGCTCCCAGCTATGATTTACTGATGGGTCTAAATTGGAAAATGGTAGAACAGGAGCAGGAATCAATAGGCCTAAACTCAAAAAATCGATTCCGATAGGATTCTACCCAACAATATTCCAGGCAGAAATACATGCCATTGAAATATGAGTGAGAGAATGCCTTAGCAGGAAAATGAGAGGTACTCACATCTACATACTTTCAGAGAGCCAAGCGGCTCTAAAAGCCCTTCTATCAACAACTATCACCTCTAAATTAGTAAATGATTGACGTTAGGGAACCTCAACATAGTAACACTACGCTGGATTCCGGGACATGAAGGATATGAGGGAAATGAAATGGCTGATGACCTTGCAAAACAAAGAGCAAATATGCAACTTACTGGTCCAGAGCTTTTCTGTGGACTCACAAAAAGCCACATTAATGAATTCCTTAGGAAATGGGAAGAAAGAAGATTTGCTGCACACTGGCTAAACTGTGCCGGTCAGCGTCAAGCCAAACTATTCCTAAGTCCCAACAAAGGAATATCTGACAAGCTACTCTCCCTAAGCAGAGTAGATCTGCGTCTTTCAACAGGATATCTTACAGGTCACTGCAGCCTGAGGTATCATCTAAATAATATTGGTCTATCTGAGACCAATGTCTGCCGCTTTTGCGAAATGGACATAGAAAGCTCAGAACATGTGCTTTGTGAATGTCCTGCGTTGGGCAGACAGAGACTTCGCAGTGCGTAATGGCCTTCTAATAATAATAATGAATTTTGTACAAAGTTGGATATTTCGATTAAAAATGATATTTATTAAAGAATGAACTATATTTTTTGAAGAAAATAGTAAATTAAAAAAATGAATAAATAAATAGAAAAAACTTGTGGAAAAGTTGAGGTGCTATATTGTTTCTCATGCAGCCTGTACCGTTAATGCCTATTCACATATTTTTACATATACCCTCACATCTGGATGATAGACATAAGTGGACAGTGCATACAAGTCAGTTAGATGGATGTAAGAAGAGGGGAAAGGACCAACGATTTAGTGCATTTTAGTGTTTGGCTTTGAATGTATTTTTAAAAACTGGGCGCAGGTAGTGTTGGCATTGGAATGAAACGGAAACTGCAGATATGTATGTACATATATATAAGTATATATATTACATCTATTTGGTTTTGTGTCAGAGTGACCCTCAGTGCAATGTTTTGTATGACCGCACTTTTGTGGCAACAAATACACTCATAAACTTTAAGCGCAGGTATGCGTTGCAAACAAAAAAATGCTTCTGCACTGGCACGCACACAACAATAGCAATAAACGTAACACAGCAATAACAGAAAAAAAACAACTACAACGAAGTGCACAACACAAAGCTATGAAATTTAGTAGACATCTCGAGAGGGATGCCATTGCTGTTTTTATTGCTACTAGCTGATGTTGCTAACATTTTGCATATCACTGTTGTTGCCCACAATTTTTTGTCTTTAAATGTATGTAGCGGTTTGTTGTTGCTTGTACGCTTGCAGTATTACTGCTGACCATTTGCATGCATAAAATACTCGTATCGCATGAGTCGTGTGGGCTTTTAGCAGTTCTGGCAGCCACACAGTGAGTCATTAAAGCAGACGCAAGAAAGGGTTAGTTCGAGGAGCGAAATTGCAAAAAGTGATTTAAATGTTTGGCAGTAGTTAGATTTTGAGCGGTGAGAAAAGAAAATGCTAAGAATATTGTTGTAAGTGTTCGAGTATTTACCGCTTGGCGCTTGGTTGCGTCCATTGAGTGCTGTGCCCAAGATTTGCCTACAAGGAAAATAGTTTTCTCGACTGGGCGAAATATATTGGGACACAATTTTTTTTTGATTCACCATGATTTAGCAGACAGTAACCAATTCTAGTAATAAATATACACAATGCCAGCACTGCTCTACATCACCACTAACATCAATCCGTCTTCTCGACAACTGCACATAATGTAAGGAGCAATATTTTTGGGGACCAAATCCCATTATCACTATTAAAAAATATATGCTACGAAAATATTATAAAAATATCAGATTACTTAGCACAGACCGATTTAAAGATAAATAAGTTTCTAATTTACTATAATTTTACCTAGTTTGCCTGTAATTAATTCATAATTCATTTTATAACAAATCAGAGAGCCGAAGGTCCTGGGAGCCAGTGCTCCTATTCTCGTGTTAAAATAATTATATTATTATACCACGTTTGTAAATAAATAAAATAAATAATAAATATACACACAAATAAGTTTGTCAACGTAGCCCAAACAATGTAAAGGCATGCCAAAGAATCAGAATTTTCATATTTCTTCAATAATAAAATAAAGAAAATGGCGATAAAACACTGCTGATGATATTATACGACGGTTAGCTGTTAGAACAGATGATGAGTCATTTGGTAGGCAGATTTCTTGCAAGATTCTAATAGTTGAAAGTGTAAAAAAATTTAATTATTTTCAAATGATGGGTTAAATGGTATCATATAACACACCATATTCAGAGTTGTTGGACCTTTCTGATAGCAAAAATGTTAGAAAAATTTACAGGTACTGTAATTTAGTCGATAGGAATAAGAACATCAGATTACATTCACACGACAGTCGGTTCTACGTTACCGGAACGACCCGGATTTACATCCGACCAAGGACTGTCACTTCAGCAGCATTCCTCGTACATGCATGGGGAATGATCATGCTGCTACACTATTACAACAACAACGCAAAAGTTACTTTTAGGGTTCTGATAGCAAAAATGACAGTAGATGGATTGATCATTCGATGAGCAAAATGACAAAATTTGATGTGGGGCAAAATGTCCGCAAAATGAATCAGCATTGTTCGCCAGATGATGGGCCAAATAACGGTCTGATTATGGGTTAATGATCACATTTCTTTTAGGGATACAATTCGGAGCAGGCTTTCCATCGGATTTATTCAATAATGAAAATTAGATGTAGAGTTTTTTGAAGTGAAATATAATCGGTTCCTCTAACATTTTTAGAAAATATTCTTAGTTAAAAATAAATTTAAAAAAATATTTTTGAAAAAAAATTAAAAAAAAGTATTTGAAAAAAAAATTGTTTTGGATATGTAAAAAAAACTATTTAGAAAAAAAAAATTAGATAGTTAAAATCAAATATTAAAAAAAAAAATTTAAAAAAATATTTGAAAAAAAAGAAGTTGTTTTGGATATTTAAAAAAAAGCATTTGAAAAAAATGGATAGTGAAAATCAAATATTAAAAAAGAAATGAAACATTTTTTTTGGATATTTTTGTTTTTGAAAACTTTGTTGTCATTTTTGAAAAAACGCTCAGATTTTATTTGAATGTTTTTTTGTTGATTTGTTACTGATTTGATTAGGAATTGTTAGGAATCACTTCAAGAAGAGCAATACAAAAAATATTTATGAAAATTGTTTTAACAAAATATAATAATTTTGAGATTTTCTAAATTTTGAAATAAATTCGGTTCCTTTAACATTTTTAATTAAAAGCAAATATTTTTTTAATAAAATAAAACATTTTTAGTTAAAAACCATTATGTTTTATTAAAAGAAACATAAAAAAATATTTGTAAAAATTTCTTTGAAAATTAGTTTTGAAAATTTTTATTTTGTAATTGTGTTTTTGAAAAACCCTCAGTTTTATTTACTATTTTTTTTTGCAAGTAGAGCAATAAAAAAATTATTTATGAAAATTATTTTAACAAAATATAATAATAATATAGTAATATTTTTTTTATTTGTGAAATGTTGAAAATGACAGTATAAAGCTTCTTGAAGTGAAATATTTTTGGTTCTTTTTAGTATTTAAAAAAAAATCTTTTAATTATCAGAATAAAATACGCTTCTAAAACAATTTTCTGAGAAGAAAATAGCATTTTCATCTTAAAAAAGATTAATTGTGTTTTTACTAATTTGTAGTACGTATTTGAATATAACTCAAAAAGTTGTGGGTATCCCACTATCAAAATTGGTTGTTACTGGGCATACGTTAAGCAATTATTATAAAAATAACAAAATTTGAGCTAGGGTGCTTTACAAAAACGCCATCATGTTTTTTTTTTCACTTTTTCAAAATTTTTTAACAAATGATTGCTTTCTAAAAAAATTTTTCACTTGAATTTTTTTTCCCAAAATTTTCAACAAAACAAATTTTTTCCAAACATTTACGGGAACTAATTTTTTTTTCGTGAAATAATTTTTATCAAAAATTTATTGCGCTTGAATTTGTTTCTTAAAATTTTTAACAAATAATTTTCTTTTGTGAAATAATCTTTTCTAAAATTTTGTCGCTTGAATTTGATTTTGAATTCTTTTTCTCAACATTTTCAATAATTTTTTTTTTTTTCGTGAAATAATTTTTTGCCAAAAATTTGTTTTGATCAAAATTTTTAACAAAACACATTTTTTTCAAGCAATAATTTACTATTGTGAAATAATTTTTTCCAAAATTTTTTGCTAAAAATTATTTCACTTGTCGTTGATTTTGAATTTTTTTCTCGAATTCTCATCAAAACAATTTTTTTCCAAAATAATTTTTTTTTGTGAAATAATTTTTTTCCAAAAATTTTTGTCACATGAATTTGACATTGAATTGATTTCTCAAAACTTTTAACAAAACAAATTTTTTTCCATAAATTCTCTAAAAATATTTTTTTTTTCGTGAAATAATTTTTTCACTTGTCTTTGATGTTGAGTTGTTTTCTCAAATTCTCAACAAAACAATTTTTTTTCCAAAAATTTTCAACAAATAAGTTTTTTTTCCTAAAATAATTTTATTCCAAAATTTTGTTTCACATGAATTTGTGTTTTAATTCGGTTTCTAAACATTTTAAACAAATAATTTTTTTTCTTGAAATTTTGTTTTTCCAAAAATTTTTTTTCTCAAAATTTTCATCAAACAAGTTTTCAACAAATAATTTCTTTTCATGAAATAGTTTTTTTCCAAATATTTTTTCACTTGAATTTGATTTAGAATTTTGTTTTTCAAAATTTTCAAAAGAAGAAATTTTTTTCCAACAATCTAATTTCGTGAAATACTATTTTTCCAAAAAGTTTTTTCTTTTGAATATTTTTTGCTTAAAATTTTCAACAAAACATATTTTTTTTTCAAAAATTTTCATCACATAACTTTTTTTCCAAAAATTCTCACTTGAATTTTGTTTCCAAAAATTTTCAATAAAAAAAAATTTTAATAAAAATTTTCAGTAAGAAATGTTTTTTTGGTCTTGAAATATATTTTATTAAGTACATTTTATGACACAAAATAAAAATCAAATCCTAGCTATAGCTATAAGTTTTTTTGTATTTTATAGTTAATTATAAATACAATTGTCAATAAAAAAAAAATTAAATATTTCATAATTTTTTACATTGAATAGATTTGAAATTTATTAAAATTTTTCATTATGCTCAAGTCTACAAATAAACCAATTTTCAAAAAACAAAAAAAAAGAATACTTAGATCTTGGGCCTGGTATCGCTTTACAACACAAAGGCTAGCGAAATGAATCAGTATTTTTGGTCAAATCATGGTTTATTTAATGGTCAAATTTCTTGAAAGGGTCTTACCTATAGACATCAACCGCAGATGTTTGAAATGTGCATAAAATTTATCTGAGAAAGAGTAAGTGAATTATAATTTGTGTATGTGAAGCTGATGGTTGCTCTGTTCTAATTCTTTCCTGTGAATTTTTCTTCTTCTCTAAGTGGTTTTTGCAATGTGGCGTGCATTTTTAATTTCCGTTTTTATTTATTTGTGTGGCCAAATACAGATATTTTGGTTGCCTAAAAATTTCTGTATGTTTGCATGGGATTTCATTGAGGTTTATACATTTACTTTGTGAAAAACGATGCTTTTTGTGAAAGAAGAAGTTAATGTTCAATCGGTATTAACTAGATAAGTTCGGTTAGGCCGACCTGGCAGGTGAAGAAATTACCTCAAATGGCCCCAACGCATTCATGGTATTATCAGAAATATGATTTACATATTTACCATATATGCATATTAATGATGGGTGAACATTAATTTCATTAGCCAGGAGTACTGCCAAAGGATCTCATTAGCGAACAGAAGTAATCCCTGCGCCCCTCTGTCAGTTGCCCACTCCAAATCTTGTAACTGTCCTTCTCCATGTAGTGTGAATCTGAATTTGCTGGTCCTTCTGTAGCTCGTATTTTCCCATTGTGAGACTCAGTTTCAGTTTCTGTTCATATTCTAATTTCATAGGAGAGTTGATTTCCTTTCGTTATCTTCTAAGACAAATCGACCCTCATGTCACACTTCGGCACTCAAAAGAGCCACTTACATGACATTATTTAATTCTTCTTCTTCTTGATTGGCATGATAACCGCTCAAGTGATTTTTATCGAGTTTAAAACACGAAATTTGGACACACCGAGTAAATCCAAGTTCTTCTTCATCTGATTTTTTCTTCCTCTCGTCGCACTATTGCGCTATGTCGTTGGAAAGCTCGTACAGCTCATCGTTCCATCGCCTGCGTTACTCGCCCCCACCAAAGTGCAAAAGTCCAAAAATCTTCCGCAGAATCTTTCTCTCAAACACTCCAAGGGAAGCTTCATCTGATGTTGTCATCGTCCAAGCTTCTACACCATACGTTAGGGCGGGTATGATGAAAGCCTTATACACTTTTAGTTTTGTTCATCGAGAAAGAACTTTAGTACCCAATTGCGTACTTAATCCAAAGTAGCACCTGTAGCTAAGAGAAATTCTCTGCTGGATTTCCAGACTGATATTATTATCGGTGTTAATGCCCTCGCTGTAGCGCTTCACAGAATACCCAAACTGCCACCGATTGACATTACAGCAGAATGTTTAGAAGCTAAATCATCCGTAAGACTTAACGCAATGGGGGAATTTACTTGTAAAACATTCGGATATAGCTCAATAGGCATGAGTTACAGGGCGAATATGGATTATGTGACTCCAAAATGCAAATGGGTGAAGGGATTCCGAAAAACAATAGAAGAAGAAGGATGGAAAAGAGGCATGACGACGGCTCGAAAATGTTGGTCGCTGTAGGTAAGTGCAGAGATTTATTGCGTTAGGCATCAAGCGTCAACTTAAGCTCCCTGAACACTGCAGTATCTTCTAAGCAGAAGCCTTTGCTGTAAGAAAGAAGCAACTCCAAGCTCTATAATATGTGAAAATAGAGTGCCTCTCGGTGTTTGAGCTTTAGGGATCACTTAGATTCGCAAAGGGTGCTGTCTTATTACAAGAGGTCTACTACAAAGAAACATAGAGACCAAGCTCCTGCCAGGTCAACCAAAGGGTCAAAGCTAACCTAATGGCTTTCGCTGCATTCTCTATCTTCACTTAAATGAGTTTACTACTTTCTTCTAAAACTATTTTGCGAAATTTAGTTGGCCACAGGTAGAGCTTTGAGTAATAAGTGACATCTCTTCATTGCTTTCTAACTACACAGTCCTGCGAGGGTGAGTTTCTAGAATGGCTTGTAGTTTTTTATGCGCTGAAAACGAATCTGACCTTCAAAATGCTCCATCACGTCAGGATTTTTGGTAAATGAAGCCTAAAAGGTCAAAAAATGGCCATTTTAGCCATTTTTGATAATTTTTTTTCAAAATGTCATAACTTTTTTTAAAAAAATCGTACAATAATTTTAAAAACTGGGTTTTAAAGCTAAAGAGTTGTACTATGCGACCTTTTCGTCGAAAATTGAAAAAAAAATTTTCTATCCCAAAAAAAATTATCAAAAATGGCTAAAATGGCCATTTTTTGACCTTTTAGGCTTCATTTACCAAAAATCCTGACGTGATGGAGCATTTTGAAGGTCAGATTCGTTTTCAGCGCATAAAAAACTACAAGAAACAAGTACAGCCATTCTAGAAACTGAAAAAAGTTAAATTTCGCAGGCCTGTGCTATCGACAAAAGTTTAAAACTATTGTACTGCTTTTTGAATTTTAATGGAAATAGTTTCGCATATTATAATTCGACTGCAAAAAATTGAAAATTTCAAATGGCACAGGAGAAATACTAAAATATTCCTTTTTCGGTTGATTTACTTTGCTACTCCTTTCGAAACTTTCATTAGAGTTGATTATTAGATAATTCTCATCACAGAATTCTATATTTCAACATTTTTCAATCACCGAAAGAGTAACCAGCATTTGGAGTGAACTACTGCCATTTGCTAAATAATTAATTAGTTTATAAATAAGCAAATATTTATGCTCCAGTACCTATATTTAGTATATCTATTTGAGTGAATTTTAGACGCTAGCTTCACACTTCTGCAGGCTTTCTTACACATACAGCCACCTATCACCGCTTGCCCAGACAGGCTCTTCCACTGGCTTTAATTTAATGGCCATCCTTGTGCATTTAAGTGCTTTCAATTATTTCTTGTTTTCTCCGAGTTTCTGTTTGTGTGTAGAAATAGAGTTTGTTTAATACTAAGGCTAGTAGCACATTCACAGTAAGCCACACACTCACATATGCAAATAACATTTATACACTTATTTTAGCTCAAATGCACCTATGTTAAAATTTCAGGCAAACATACCTTTGTTTATAATTCCGTATGGGCAAATATTCATGCAAGCAAAGCTAAATGCACAAAACAGCAAAACAGCAAATAAATAACATTTCACAGAAACCAAGCGAGCATTTTGGCTTGAAGCAATATGCAAATTTTAGCAGCGTTTTAAGAGGTCAAATGATTCAAGTATTTTGGTACATTTTAGTAAATTTTTCTGAAAGTGGTTTCAGTTGTAGACTTGAATAAGAAGTAAATTGGAAAAATTTTGAAAAAAGTTTAGTAATTTTGGGACTTATTTCATGCTGAAAATTTTGGAACAAAGTTATTTGAAGTGAAAGATCTTCGGTTATTTTTAACATTTTTTATAAATTTTAATTTTTTATTTATTTAAGAAAAATATTTTTTTTTTTAATTTTGGGGAACATTTTTTTTTTTAAATTTTAGGGAAAAAGAATGTTTTTTATCTTTTTGGAAAAACACTTCTCTGATTGATCCTTAATAACTGATTGATAATTAATAGCTGAGACTATGCTGAGTGATCTCTAAATCTTTCATAGTGGGATACTTATATGGAATGTTGCTTGCGAGGATTCTTGCTCAGAATAAGCAATCATTTATAAGTGCTGAAGTCTATGCAAGCAAAATAGATGGAAGGCTAAGGGCGCTGAGACCGATCGAATGCAGAGACGTTTTGGAAAATAAAAAAATAACGGAAATGCATCAAAAGCATCTAAGACTCCGGTCGTCTTTCATGATCATCTAAGTGTATCTAAGATCAATGTCTAATGGGTTCCAATAGGGCTCACATCACTTTTTAAGCAACAGTGCTTCGCGTGTTTACGCGAGTTTTTAATCTGTGAAGTGGAAACAGCGTTTATTTATAAACCTGGTTGTTGCAGCAGGCAAAGTTTGGTTTCATGACTGCGCAGTTGATTCGAAGTAGGAGTCTATGCGCAGATACGAGGGGTGCCTTTTATATGTCGGGATTCGGCAACCCTGGTGTTGCAATCTGGCAACTGACAGCTGTATCGCAAAGTTTGACATTTTTTGGCTTTTACGTATTCAGAACGTTTTGAAATACTAGCGCTATTTGTGTTCTTTACAGTAACTTAAAAGATTCATCTCGGTCCAAAAGCGGAATTAAATCGTGAACATTTTTGTGCGATTATTTTTTACAACTTTCGACGTGGATTAACTCAGCAACATTGCTAAGATGAACTTAATTCATTTTTTGGCGATGAAGCTCCATCAAGGACCAGTGTTTATCGATGGTATGGTGAATTCAATCGTGGTCGTAGTTCACTCCAAGACGAATGTCGTGAAGGTCGTCCAAAATCAGTTGTTGTTCCGAAAACCATTGATGCTGTGCGCTAGCTGATATTGCAAGATCGTCATGTGACCTATTGTGAGATTGAGAAAATCTTAGGCACTAGTGGGACCAGCATACATTCAATATTGCATAAACATTTGACTGTCAAAAAAATTTGTTCGCGTTGGATCCCACACAATTTGTCAATCGCTCAAAAAAAGGCTCGTATCGATTGGTCGAAGGAAATGCTCAAAAAATACCATCGCGGGGCTTCGAAACACGTCTATGACATCGTGACAGGTGATGAATCATGGATTTACGCGTATGAGCCCGAAAGTAAACAGCAGTCGACTGTATGGGTGTTTCAAGATGAGCCAAATCCAACAAAAGTTGTTCGCGCACGAAGCACTTCCAAGCAATAGGTCGCCTGTTTTTTCGGAAAACTGGACATGTCGCAACCGTACCTCTAGAACAACGTAGAACAGTAAATTCTGAGTGATACACAACCATTTGTTTGCCAGTTGTCTTCCAAGAAATTAGGAAAACCAATCGCCAAAGACGGATCACTCTTCAACAAGACAATGCGAGCTCTCACACATCGGCTCAAACAACTGCATTTTTGAGCACCCAAAACATCGAATTAATGGGTCATCCGCCGTATAGTCCTGACTTGGCACCGAGTGACTTTTTGTTATTCCCGTACGTAAAAAACAAACTGAGAGGTCAACGTTTTTCGACACCTGTAGAAGCGGTTGCGGCATTCAGAATGCACGTTTTGGAGGTACCTCATTCAGAGTGGCAAAAGTGCTTCGACAATTGGTTCAAACGCATGCAAATGTGTATAGATCTTCATGGAGAACATTTTGAAAAACAATAAAGTGATTTTCGATGATTAAAATTTGTTTTTGTTTTCTAATCCCGACATATAAAAGGTACCCTTCGTAGAGTAAAAAAGGTAAATACGGGCAATGTTTTAAGTCAGCATTTTAAAAGAATACTAGTGGACCATGTAATAATATTTTTCTAGTTTTTGAAACAAAATTTTTATATCAACGTTCAAGAAATTCTGCCAATTAGGAGCAAGAACGCTGTTTTAATCGGTACCCATCAGAGGTTTATATGACGTGAAATCTACGATAAATCGCGTTTTACCATTCCTCAGCTTTTTTCACACAAAAAAATGTGAAACATATAAAGGGGGGTTTTAACTGCATGACAACCATCGATATCAGTAACCATGTTTCGACAGCTGGCAAACTGTGTTGACATTCAGAATCATCATGAATCAGTTAACGCCAAACCAACGTTTCCAAATTGTGAAAATTTACTTAAAAAATAAAAATAAAGAAATACATAAATAAATAAATCCATTCCCAAAGTTCATACAGCACTGGCGGCATAGAGCTGCTGTTAAAGTGAATGGCGAGCGCGATCAAGCCATGGCAACTTAATTTTTGTTTCCAAAAATGAATCAGCTAAACATCGACGACATTTGGTTCCAACGAGATGTCGAAGCTTGCCATATAGCGCGCTTAGCAATCGATTCAATGCAATATTCAAACCATCATTGATGCCACACGGCCAGATTTATTGGAAAAAGTATGATAGTAAAAAATTGAACTGATCGAATGGGCCATGCGACTTGTAACCACGGCAGATATATGCCAGAAATAAATGTCGCGAAATTATCAACAATATTTCTGTTTTGTGTTATCATTTTGAGTTCTCAAGCTCTTAAAAACACACCATTTAGTTCTTATAAGAAAAAGGAAGCCAGCAAGAGCCGTCAGCATAAAAAAGAAAAAAAAATAAATAAAGAAAAATTTAATAAATATTAAAAATCAGGGGCTGAAACCTCAAAACTGGCACTTTGTTTCTAAATTTCTTGAGATATGTTACGGCATACCCAAATATTTTCTAAAAATTTAGATTAATAAGTGCAACATTTGGATGAACATATTTGAATATCTCGAAATTTTGTATAAATGCAATGTATCCAAGCATGAAGAATATTTAAAAAAATAAAAATTACCTTTCAAGACTTAGTATTAGTAAAAACATTTATTTGAAAAGGAGCTACAGCTGATCTCCGGGAGCTCCTCTCAAAAAAGACGTATTGCGGTGACCACTATATCTCTGAACTGGATCCTCTGAAATTAAAAAACCAAACAGCTTTCGTTAAAGTAATGGGGGAAATGGCAACTGCTTTCCAAACAGAAGATTTTGCCATCCTGAAAGTAGCTGAATGGATAATCGAGAGGAGATGGAGCGGGAAACAGATTGGAGGTTTCAGTGACAGTCAGGCTGCACTGAAGGCCCTGGAGAACGCGAAACAAACCTCAAAGATTGTTCAAGAATGTAAGAAGAGGCTTAATTCTGTCGCAAGACAAAACAGGCGTGTACTTATATGGGTTCCCGGACACTCCGGTGTTCAAGAAAACGAAATTTCCGATTACTTGACGAACCGTGGCTCAGCGGTTCCCCCACAAAGGCCAGAGCCAATACGCGAAATCAGTACCGCAGGAATCATGAATTGGATCAACGATTACATAAAGAGCGATGGTCCGGTCTAGAACGTTGCAGAACTGCAAAGTGTTTTGTGACAAGTCCGAACAGAAAACTGTCAAACTTTCTACAAAAACTTGAAAGGAAAGACGTTCGATTGATGCTAGGCATTATTACAGGACACAACCCATGGGGTCAACATATGGCCACCATTAGAAACATTGAGGACCCAATGTGCCTGTCTTGCTTGGAGGAGGCGGATAGCACTGAGCACTTTCTCTGTGAGTGTCCTGCCTTTGCTAGATCACGGCGACGAGCGTTGGGTTCCGATGTCATGAAAATGAGCAATATTCGTTTTCTAAAACTGGAGGATATTTACAGATTTGCCAAAGAATCTGAAAAATTCTCACGCGACTAACTATCTCTATCTCTGTCTCTATTCTTTCCTATCTCTTTCTCTGATACTTTTCTCCTTCACTATCTACCCCCTTTCCAGAGTTTTAAATACAATGGGCTTTTTAGCGTGAGTGTTTTAGGAGCCACCAAATCTCCTGGTGCTCCCTGGCTCGACCTTGTGTCATTTTAAATTTCAATTTCAATGTTAAATCTAGTAATTCATCGAAGGAATAAGCAAAATAAATTGTTTCGACAAAATGACGAAACAAACCAAAATTTCGGGTTTAATTGTTTTTGAAAAATATATTTATCGGTGAGAAAAAATCTTCGATTAATTACTAAAAAATATATTTAAGACGCTCGTGCCAAAAAATGAGACTAACCGGTAATGTTGGTCAACGACTTTGAAAACACCATTTTGAGAAAAAATGCGTTTAAAGTATGAAAACCACTTTCAAGCACTTTGAAAGGTCTTTTGTAATTTGCGTGTAACTTCGAAAATATTCACGATATAAAACTTTCTGTGTGTATTTTTAAATATTTATATGTACATTAAGAAAATAAAAATTAAAAAAAAATCGATTTTTTGAAAATTCTAACTGTATCCCCTTAAAGCAAATCATCATTCCCTCAATTATGCTCGGCTGTGTAAATTTTGAAGTGCATTTTTTTATTTTTGAAATACTGAAATAAATCGCACTGCTTCGCTGCCTTTGAAACGGAAAGGCCGTATGAAACCATGTGACTTCTTCTTTAAAGTTTTATTTTACACCGAAATGGTAATCGGAGAAAATCAAAATGTTTGCATTAGATACCAAACTGGCAGCTACTAGATTTAATTTTTTTTTTTTGAGGGTATTTTTCTTGCTTTTATTTTTTTTCAATGGATATGCCAGGATAATTTTCAAACTAAAATTTTTTAATTTTTCCCACAACAACAATGTGGTGGAGGACAGGATGGATTCTCAAGTCTTAAAGACTTCTTAATTAACCGATCTGAAGGAGGGTTGAAAGGCATTCTCTGAATCCTTGAAGGGGACACAATTGACTCTATCCTCAGGAATAATAACAAAAGTGCCTACTTTCTAGAGAATAGAGACCTCATATTCGACTGACAGCAGTGAATGTGAAATGAACAACTTGTGCAAAAATTTATGTTGGCTGGGAAATTTGTTACCGTATGGGGATGCGGTTTGCTAGAAATGTTGCATACTTTTGTGGTTACCTGAGAGTGGTATGCCACATACAAATGCACTTGTGAATAAATTTACAATGCGTGCCTTTTGATTGAAACGAGCCCGGACGCCGCTCTTAAATCTCTTTCTTACATATTCAAATTTTCAACTCCTTGGGTGAGTGGGGGCATATGTGAGTATGCGGTTTTATGCTTCTATGAACATGAAAATTTAATTTTGCGGTCACTTTGATTGACTGATGTACGGATTCTGGCTGCTGCTTGCTGCTACTCTACATTACACCGTAGTTTGGCATTATGAAGCCAAGAATAATTTTATTTACTGTTTGCATGCTCTTGTGTGCACGTGTGGAATTGGGAGAGAGAGTGTAAAAGGAATTATGTATATAATTGAGATACATATAAATCTTACATTCTGAGTTAACCACACAAACAAATGGAAGTTGTGCAATGTGCACGTGATTATACATGAAAATTATATTCAATTAACTTTAGAACCAAAACAATTTAGTTGGCTACGAAGAGAGCAAACGGGAGGAATATGGAAGCGCACTCACATAAAGGGATATTATTTTGCCTGCTGATTAAAATGCTACATATAGGTATTTGCATACCACAAAATTGCTTAGTTTTCTTTTAATAATATCGGGTCAGTAATTATTATTAATTTTTTTTTAATAATAGTGGTCGCCGTAGCCGAATGGGTTGGTGCGTGATTACCATTCGGAATTCACAGAGAGAATGTTGGTTCGAATCTCGGTGAAACCAAAATTAATAAAAACATTTTTCTAATAGCGGTCGCCCCTCGGCAGGCAATGGCAAACCTCTGAGTGTATTTCTGCCATGAAAGAGCTCCTCGTAAAAAATATCTGCCGTTCGGAGTCGGCTTGAAACTGTAGGTCCCTCCATTTGTGGAACAACATCAAGATGCACACCACAAATAGGAGGAGGAGCTCGGCCAAACACTCAAAAAGGGTGTACGCGCCAATTATATATATATATAATATAATAAGTTCATAAAATGTATATATTTTATTTTATTTTACAACGATTTGTTTGCTCTTTGGCAAAGGCTGAGTATTCATTCGATACAACTCTTTCTGGTCTACAAAACTATGTTAATTGTAGTTCCGAGGTATTTAATTTTTTATTAGTTTTGATGCGTAGAAATCGAATATCTAGTAGGCAAAAATCAACTTTTTCGACACTTGTTCCTCTTTGCTTTTCATCGAGCTAAAGCTTCCGAAGCAGCCCGGGACATTTGCGACGTGTGTAGAGAAGATGTCATAGGCGAGTATGGACAGCTACAGCACGGAAATTATTTGCAAAGTTCAAAAATGGTTACTTTGACATCGATGACACGCCCCACAGGCGAAGGCCTTCTGAATTCGATGAAGAACGTCTAAATCCCTTTTGAAGGAGAACGGTCGCTAAACCAGTCGTGAGTTGGCGGAAAATATGAAATGCGATCTTAAAAGTATTTTCATTATTCAAAGAGATTTACCGAAAAAATTGGGAACCTGGGTGCCTCACAAGCTCAACGAAAAAACAAAGGAAGTCGCCTTCAAATGGCTTCTCAGCATATCGCCCACCATCGAGCAACAAGCGGTCATAAACAGCCCTTTTTGTATCGAATCGTTACGGGTGATGAGAGATGGAGCAAAGAAAGGAGTGGATGGCTCCAGGAGGTACGCCAAAGGCGAGAGTCAAGCCGGATCTTCATCCAAACGATATGTGTTTGGTGGGACTGGGAGGGCTTGATGTACTGGGAAATGCTCGAAAAGGTTGCCACAATCAACAACGAGCTCTACATTGCCCAGCCACGCTGCGTGAATGAGGCTATTCGGCTGAAAAGACCTGATCGACATGGTCACACCATATTCCTTCAAGACAATGCTTGACTCCATGTTGCACAAGTCGTCCAAGCCGAAATACAAGAGCTCGATTGGGAGGTCCTTCAGCATCCGCCGTATTCTCCGGATCTTGCACTGACCGATTACCATCTTTTGCGCCTCTGACCAAACCATATGAAGGGCGTTACCTTCGATAACAAAGAGGTCTGGCTCAACAACTTCTTTGTCACCAGACCAGGCGATTTGTGGCGGAACGGCATTAGAAAAATGGTCGGGCGGTTGGAAGAGGTTGTAAACAGCAACGGCGAATATACGAGGGGTGCCTTTTATATTTCGGGATTAGAGAACAAAAACAAATTTTAATCATCGAAAATCACTTTATTGTTTTTCAAAATATTCTCCATGAAGATCTATACACTTTTGGATGCGTTTGAACCAATTGTCGAAGCACTTTTACCACTCTGAATGAGGTACCTCCAAAACATGCATTCTGAATGGTTTTCGGAACAACAACTGATTTTGGACGACCTTCACGAAATTCTTCTTGGAGTGAACTACGACCACGATTGAATTCACCATACCATCGATAAACACTGGTCCTTGATGGAGCTTCATCGCCAAAAAATGAATTAAGTTCATCTTAGCAATGTTGCTGAGTTAATCCACGTCGAAAGTTGTAAAAAATAATCGCACGAAAATGTTCACGATTTAATTCCATTTTTGGACCGAGATGAATCTAAACAACACAAATAGCGCTGGTATTTCAAAACGTTCTGAGTACGTAAAAGCCAAAAAATGTCAAACTTTGCGATACAGCATCCACCATATAGCCCTGACCATGCACCATCGGACTACCATTTGTTTCGGTCAATGCAGAACTCCCTTAATGTAGTAAAGTTGGCTTCAAGAGAAGCCTGTGAAAATTACTTGTTGCAGTTTTTTGCCGAGAAACCACAAAAGTTTTACACTGATGGAATAATGTCTCTAGAAGAATAATGGCAAAAGGTGGTCCAACAAAATGGTATATATTTGGTTTAATAAAGTTCATTATAAATATAGAAAAAATGAGTTGAAGTTTGATTAGAAATACGGAAAGACTTTTTTGACTACCCAATAATATTTGCCTATTCTGCACTCAACAAAACTGCATCGCAAGTGTCTACCGGCAGTTGTTGCTCTAATTCAATGGCTGCTCCTTTGCTTCGTGTCGCGCTTTAGCAATGTCTCGATACCATCACCGAAGCCGGTTTTTCTAAGCCAACTTAAAATGCTTAAGGACTTCAATAAAAAATTATTCAATTCACTTTCTTATGCTCTTTACGCCTATTACCGCCCACTCACAGCCATTTCAAAACAATTTCCTATCAACCGGTAACGCGCGTATCGCTTACATCTCATATCCGCTGGCAAATCGCGTAGGTTCGCCCATGCGACAACACCATTTATCACTGTCAACAGCCGCAAGTGCTGCCGCCGCCACCACTACCCTCACCGCCGCATTGCCGGCCACTGCTTATTAGCCGTGGAAGATATTCATTTTCCCGGCTGACCTCATTGATGCGAGGGTGGCGCTGAACGTTTTGCGCTTGAATCGTTAGATAAAGAGTTGTGACGTTTGTCGCGCTGTTTGTTGGTTGGACAATCGAGTGGAAATGCACCGAGAAAATGCAACACAAGCGGGCCATTTAGAATGCAGATGGAATGTGGAAAGGCAAAAACGCAGATTTCAAAAATAAGCTGCTAAAAATGGAAAGAAATGTGGCTGTGGGCAGCGGGAGGCGATGAGTGAACGAACGAACGGTATGAAAATCAAATGGCGCAGTTGACTGAGCAGCAAAATTAGCTGTATAGTTTAATGTGCAGCAACAACGTTTTTGGTATTGCTGTAGCCTGCCGCTGGCAGCTGATGCTGCCGACAGTTTGCTGCTGGCTTCATTGTTGTTGCCTGTTTGTTTGTGGCAACTTCTATCGCATTGCAGTGCTAATTTGCATGAAATGCGATTGCGAGCACTTTCATCCAGCCAGCTGCGTTTGTGTTCAATGCAAAACACACAGCCAGCTCGAATGCATTCGAAAGAAATTGTCGCCAGAGAAATACGAGTTAAACACATTTGCATAATTTCAGGCTAAGGCGCATGGCGATTGCAAGCGCAAGAATGTGACAATGTTTTGCATACTTAGGTGAGTGCATGTATGTGCATTTGTGTATGTGTGTGTGTGTCTGTGTGCGCGCTTTCATCTAACTTTTTGTTAGTTGTAAAATTGCCAGCAAATGTGATGTCGAATTTGTAAATTCAGCTTTTTAAGAGTCAGAAATTTTCGCTTTATACTCATTTGTACTCGCTCCTGTGCATGTATGTACGTATGTGTGTGTGCGCGTGTGCGTATGTTGGAATTTCAAAATACTACGAAAATTTCGAAGGTTTCATTTTAATTTGTGTCGAAACACATTTCAGCTTTAATGAGCAGATTTGCTTTGCTATTTGAGTTTGTCAGCTTCGGTTGCTGTTTAGGCGCAACAGCAGCAGCATACAAAGGTTCCTAAAAACGGCACTACGAAATTAAACTCGTTTTTTTTTTTCATGTTAACTGCATATTACAAGGTGGACCTATTTCACCAGTAACTACATGCAACATTATTTTGCTTCCAAATTGGCTGGCTTTGCTTTTGATTTAACCACAACTCGGGCTTATTTCCTTTTCCGCGTATGTCCAAATTAAAACAGTGTTGCAAGCATGAGACGGCTAATTGGGTTGCATGACTGTATGGAATTAGTGCATAACAGTATGTAAGCTAACGCAGGTGCTTGCTTGATTAACCATCGAAATACTAGCAACCCAACACCGCAAATCTGCAGCCTCCCATGAGAAAGGCTTAATCAGCAAAATACGTAACAGCCACGTTGGAAATGCACGGACATAGTTTTAGGAATTTAGGTTTAGTTTTAGAGTTAGGACAACTTAAAAGAATAAAGACAGATTTAGCCGGAAGCTTTTTTCACAAAACCATAGCTTAACCTTTTTGTTAAACTCGTGGAAATATCGTTTTTGGAAGTTTGACGAAAGGTGTTAGTGGGAGGTCGGAAATTCAGTGATTAATTATTAGATACCCTATGATCAGAAAGTACCGGGAATGTTGAAATAAAATAAAGCAGAGTTTTTAGGCAAATTTATTTTATGTCCTTCAAAATATGACCCGTCTGAAGCAACACACATGTGCCAACGTTTAACCCAGTCCTCCATTCACCCACGATACGCCGACGAAGGGATGGCCTTCAGCTCCTTCGTCGCACTCTCTTTGATCTCCTCTAACGGCTGAAATCTCCTTTCACGAAGAGGTAACTTCAACTTGGAAAACAAAAAGAAGTCACAAAGGGCCATATCAGCTGAATGCGGTGCTTGTACGATGGTATTTACGTGGTGTTTGGTCAAATAATCTAGTACAATTTGGGTTCAGTGGGATGGCGCGTTATCATCATGCAAAATCCAAGAATTATTTGCCCACATTTCCAGCCGGCTAGGCAGACACTAATTATTCGATAGCGCTAAAAAGGGACAGATGTGTGTCTTACAGCAAGTCCTACCAACATAAGAAAAAAATATGGATCGATTCCCACGTGCGCATTTCGTTTAAATAAAACATTCCCGGTACTTTTTGTTCATAGGGTATACTTAGTCCTACCATAAGTTCTGTTACAAGTAAAGTCCGTTAAGAAAGAAGAAAATTTAAAATTTTCATTCGAAATGGTCACCATTTGCTTTTACATAAGCCTTCAAACGACTAGGCCAATCCGCTACCGCAGCACGCTCGATTTCCATGGATATGGACGTCGCTGCTCGAACCGAACGTGGTTTCAGGCTCTGGAAATTTCGCTGAGACCTTCGACAGGCCATATTCTTCAATTCTGAGCACAAAATGTAGCCCAATAGATTCCGATCTGGACTTACAGACGGCCAATCTTCTGCGGCGAAGAATCTAGAATTGCTCCAAAAAGGCTTTTAGAATTACTTACCAATATTTCTAGAACAAATATTGTATTTGGTTACATCCAAAGGAATGGAGGAGGGTAAAACTGATATTTATACTGAAGACAGACAAGAAGGACCAACTTAATTCGAAATTCTTCTGACCAATTTGTCTTAAGTTATTTTTTGCATTCATGTCGTAAGGTTGGGCCATCAACAGAATGAAATTTCTCCCATATCGTAAAGAGTCTTATTACTGTCGTTTAAGTATCATCCGGCTCCAGAAACTATTTCATTCTTGGACCCATCGGTAAAGAAAATATCCGTAAAATTTCTTTGAATTCTCTCTGGATTACTCCATTGTTCAATTTGGACATACAGTTTATGTATATCCAAATGAAACTATGGGTATAAGGTCGTGCCAAAAACAGTAGATACCACTTAGATAGCATCTAAAAGATTTCTCTGTGACCCTAAACCATATTTATGGAGTCTTCACAATGCTTTTAATGCTTCCTGTTGTATCTTAAGTTCCAAGGGGAGCAAATCAAGCAAAGCATTTAGGACATTCCCGGATGTTATACTCATGGCACCCGTGATGCACAAACATACACTTCTTTGCAGCCTGTATAGTTCCTGAGTGTTGATGCTAAGTCACAGACTTCGTCCGCATATGCGGGGACATGAAATTCGAGTTCTTACATCTCTGTTAGCAGAGAGTCTACGACGAAACACCACAGCAGCGCAGAAAGAACATCCCCTTGGGGGCTCTCTTGCTTGGCCCTGACGGTAACTAGTTCGTCACTGTTCTCACTAGCGGTTAGCAGCCTCTTCGAAAGCATGGAATGTATCCATTTTACAATGATTTGACTAATTCCATGCCGTTCGGCAGAGGAATATATTGAATCAAAAGCGGCATTATTAAAAACCCCTTCAATTTGCACGAACACTCCCATTGAGTTATCGTCAACTGCCAGCCGGGCTTCAATCTTGCTAACAAGATCGTGTAAGGCTGATTCACATGATTTTCCACTCTGGTAAGCGAGTTGATTTCTACTAAGTGGACTTCTCGGCAATACCCCCACTCGAATATGTTTCTCTACCACTCGTTCTAGACTTTTCAACAAGGAAGATGTCAACTGATGGAAAAACGTTTGCAAATCGTGCAAATTTGGGCCCAAAACGAGATGGCCACCGATCCCGATTTTCACAAGAAAATTTTGTTCAGCGATGAAGCTCACTTTTGGTTGAATGGGTATGTCAATAAGCAAAATTGTCGCATTTGGAGTGAACATAATCCACAAGCCATTGCTGAGACGCCGTTACATCCTCAAAAAGTCACTGTTTGGTGTGCTCTATGGGCAGAGGGAATCATTGGTCCATATTTCTTTAAAAATGAAGCCGACCCTAATGTTACAGTGCCTGAATTGGACGATGTTGATGTGGACGACCTTTGGTTCCAACAAGACGGCGCTACATGCCATACAGCCAACGCAACAATCGATTTATTGAAGGAAACTTTTGGTGAGCGCATTATCTCGCGCCGTGGACCTGTGGCGTGGCCTCCAAGATCGTGCGATATAACACCGCTGGACTATTTCTTGTGGGGCTATGTGAAGTCGCTTGTCTACGCAGATAAGCCCGAGACGATTGACGTCTTGAAAGAGAATATTCGACGCGTTATTGCTGACATACGGCCCCAATTGCTGCAAAAAGTGGTCGAAAATTGGGCCTCTCGGCTGGAATTTATTCGAGCCAGCTTGGGCGGCCACTTGCCCGAAATCATTTTTAAAACATAATGGCAAACCCTTATCTTTATAATAAAACTAAATTCTTGGCCATAACATTAAATTATATACGTTTTATTTCATCTTGAAAACCTAACCTCTAAAAAAAACACCCTTTAGAAAATTCTTGCACTCAACGCTCGTTGGCGTATCTGGGTTAAAGCCGTTTTCCGGAGGTTTTGCTAGATCATTTCCTTATTCACATGCCAAAAGCATTAAATTATGTAGAAATTTATTTGCGCCTAAAATATTCACATGTCTAAATTCTTGTACTTCATAGGCACACATTTTAATTATACTTCTATATTATTGCGGCAGTAAAATCTTACAAAATTTTGCAATTTCTGATGGTTTTATTTCCCAATAGCGCAAATAAAAATAAACACATAAATGCCTGTTAAACAGGAAATCTGCTTGCAAAATTTGTTGCAATTTAACTCACAGCAGTTAAGCCGAAATTCCTGTTCTTCGTAATGTAGCGAAATTCGTTTGAATTATTTAGTACACTTTTAGGCGAACAGGCATTTAAGCCATTGAAATGTGCATAAACCATAAACTCTTTAATGGAATATCTAAACATGTTAGTGTGTATTCATGTGGATATTCCTTTATTTGTTAAATTTTACAAAGCCACATTTGAGTGACATGAGCCACTCGCAGACATAGACATACAAATGTGTGCAGGCTTGTGTCGAAACAGGAAATAAGGAAATATAGCAAAAGGTTTCAGACAGATGCCATGATTTGGGTTAAAAATTTGGTTATGCGGAAGGTGCGCCGATAGGAAGCAAAAAAATAAAAAAATAAAAATAAAAAATAGATCTCAATGGCAAACGTCGATGCAACGCATAGCGAATAGACCTCTGAGGCAGCGCCGAAATGGTATGCCACAAGTTTGCATATTTGAGTACTTTAAAACAACTTTTATACTCCAAAGTAGGCAGCGTAATACGACTGCCATTTTGCATCATTTAATGTATTCCACAAGAAAGCTTTAATATAATAGGAACCCTTAAAGGAACTGCTGGTCAATATATTTCATATTTTTGGAATATTTACGGATAATCCACTAATTTATTATTATTTTTTTGATAGGTTCGGAGCGACTTATGGTTACAAGTTCTTAGATAATTGTCCAATAATGTGCCTCTATCTTTCTAAGTAAGTAGACTAGAGAAGCTCTTGATAAACGGCGGTAACCAAACACTCCCCCTAAAGCAGGTTTGCACCACGAAGTCATGGTCTTTTGTGCCCAAAACCGTAAAGTGAAGAAGGTCTGTTAAGTTGAGCTCCATGAGATTGGCATCCAAGAGGATCGTCCTACCGAAGTATAAGAATCCCTTTTTTACCGAAGACCTGATATTCACATATATATTAGAATGCAGTCTCGACATCTACTGGGTATATCTCACATATTGCCGACCCACTTACCTCAATTCTGTTGAGGTAATCATTCGAGGGAATAAACTTTGACATTTGCCTAACAATGGCATGTTTGCTAAACTTTAGCAGTGGCCGGACTTGGAGTGTGACACTTCGATTGATATTTTAGATTCCGTACAAAAGTTCAGACTATGTTAGTCTCTCTAGGACTAAAGGCAGCCGATTACAACTTTGAATGTGGCTGAGCTGCGCCCCAAAGCCGCTGGCTGACTAATAAACTTCTCCACCAAAGCAGCTTTAGCAAGTGCGCACGCGTTTTCGTTGTCCATGTACTGCCAGACGATGTAGCCCAGATAGATGGAGCTTAGGTGATTCGGTTCTGCATTTCTGCATATTTTGCAAGTTTTTTAACAGTTGTTTATATCAGCCAGAGTAGTTTATAATTTTCGGGCATTTTAGTTATGCCGATTGATTAAAGTTTTTTAACAGTAGGCATGAGCCGGTACGCGATTTTATTATTTTTGGCTCGGTTTTATATATTTCGTTTCCATGTCAAGTAATCCAAGTATTTTAAATATTGTTGAATATTTTTCTGAAAATTGGTTTATACATATATTGGCTGGAGTATAATAAAAAATTAAGTGGTATAATTTTAAAATAAAATTTAATAATTTGGAGTTTTATTCAAAGTTGAAAATTTTGGTGTAGGGCTTTTAAAAGTGAAGTACCTGGGGTACTTTTTAACCTTTGCATACTTTATTTTTAGTTTTTGAAATAAAATGTAATATATTAAATTTTTTTTTTGGGGAAAACTAAAATTATAAAATTTTAAAAAAGTTTTTATCTCATAAACTTTTAACAAAAAATAAATAAATTTTTTTTTATAATAATTAATTAATTTAATAAACATTTTATAATTCTAATATATATAATATTAATAAAAATCATATTATGATTGGTTCAAAAAGTTTCATTTACTTAATTTTAAATTCTACTTTTTATGTTTTCTTTTTTTAATTTTATTTTTTTTTTGTTAAAAGTTTTTGAGGTAAAAGTTTTGAAAAAAACTAAATAATTTTATGATCTATTAATCAAATTAATATTATGAACTTTCAAAAAAATAATTTTTTTTAAGTTTATGAATGAGAAAGAAACTAAAAAAAATTTTAATCAAAATTAATATTACGATTTTTTCAAAATATACATTTTTTTGTTAAAAGTTTTTGGGTTTAAATTTTGAAAACAAAAAATATTATTTTATGATTCATTAATCAAAATAATATTGACTTAAAAAAAAAATACTTTTAACTTTTTTTTTTAAAGTTTATGAAGTGAAAATTTGGTTTTTATTTTTGTGAAAAGTTTATGAGTTAAGAATTGTGGAAAAAGTTTAATAATATTATGTGTTTTGTTTTCCAAAAATTCAATTTTCTTATGATTTTAAAATAAAATATATTTTCTTGTTAAAAGTTTGTGAGGTAAAAATTTTGAAAAAGATTTAATAATTTTATGATTTATTAATTTAAGTAATATTGTGTTTTTGTTTATTGATAATTTTATTTTTTTTTTATTATAAATTTTCAAGGTAAAAATTTTGCAAACGATTTTGCAATTTTATAATTTAATAATTAAAATAATATTATGGTTTTTTTAAATGATTAATGTTAAAAATTTTTGAGAAAAAATTTGAAAACATTTAAAACTTGCAAAAAGTTAAAATTGGAAAAGATTTAAGAATTTTATGATTTATTAATTGTTGAAAATTTTGATATAAAGCTTTTTAAAGTGAAATATCTTTAATGTTTCAGTACAAACTATGCTTAAAAATTTTTTTTTTGTAAAAAAACTTTTTTATGTTTTGTTCAATATTTTAGGCGATTTTTTTTTATAATATTTGTGTTCCCACAAATTTTTAACGGAAATATTAATTTATTTCCAGAAAAAAAAAATTTTAAAGTATGTTTTGTACTAAAAATATAATAAAATTTTTGAGTAGAACCGAAGATATTTATAATATAATTTATTCATCTAACTTTATATAAAACTGACTAATTTTGAAAATTACTAAATTTTTTGTCAGTTTATTTATTACTATTCTCAAGTCTACAAGTAAGCTAAATTATTCCGAAAATTTTTTGACAGCATCAAAAAACAAAAAAAAAAAAACTACCAGTCAAACGGTTAGGCGCGATAGAAGTGAAACCTTCCGTAAAACAAACTGAGAGAGAATGAGACGAAAGCAGCATTAGGAGCGGGATAATTATAGGTTCAATATAATATTGCTATAAAGATCATATTTTATTTTCTTCATTTTATTATTATTTATCCTCCATATTTTCAATTTCAACAAATGATACGAGTGGCTTATGATAGCTAAAATATGATAGAAATGCTTTGGTTTCGATATTGTCAACATATCTTTGAAATACCGCGTCAATTGTTGCTTTTGACCGTATTGTCGATTCAGTGCGATTGTTACACATTTTTAAATTGAATGTTGTATTGAGAAAGTCATTAAAGGAACCGCTGTGTCCAATGCAAAATTTACGTTAAAATCGCCACTTAAAATCATTGGAACTTTATCGTAATCTTTTCTAAGTATCCGCGATACTTCTGGTGTATACTTTATTAAATTTACGTGAATGAATTCCGTGATGCTATTTATTGATTGATTCGGTGAAATATAAATTGCCACAATTAAAACTGTTTTTCCATTGCTCAATCTGCATTATTTTGCGGCATAATTGCGGTAAATATTTAAAAATGAAAATATTTATGAATATAAAAATACGGACGCAATACAGCACACGCGGTTGCTATTATGAGCGTCGTAACGCGTATATTACCCAGACGTACTAACATACACACAAACATTCGTAGGACGCTTGGTCTAAGCAAGTATTAGGTAGTGTAGTATAGGAATACATAATGCCTTCTCGCTCACCGTGGCTCCGTAATACGCAGGCGCTCACACATACGTACTAGCATACATACAAACATACATACGTATGACGCTTGAACTAAACACCAAAGCAAGTAATAGGCAGTGTAGTATACATTCTACAATACTCACTATACTAGCGTGGCTCAGCAGTATGCAGCCACACACATACACTTATATCAATAGAAAACGCTTCGTAGCCAAGAGTGTCGCTTTTTCGTTTCATCGAGTCTCAAATCACTCCCAACGATTCTAAAGAAGTTTTCACT
>JAYXIM010042857.1:0-19136 GCA_037575425.1 Anastrepha fraterculus
GGTTTCAAGATAACTGAGTAGTGTAAGAACTTACTTTTCAGAGTAATAAGAGAATTTCGATTAAATAACCAATATAGCTTGCGCAGTTCAATTCCAAGTGCTTTGTGTTTGGTTATAATATGCATTTTCCATGTAAGCTGGCTGTCGAGGTGCTTGTCAAGATATTTTTTACCATTGTTTTGATGAATAATTAAATTATTGAGTTTAACGGGTGGGCAAATGTTTCGTTTGAGTGTAAAGGTAACTTGAACAGATTTTGCCTCGCTAGCTTTTATTTTTTAGTCTTTCAGCCATTGAGCTATTTTATCAAACTATTTGAGGGAACCCACTTCGGAGTGCGAGTCTATAGCCAGTAGGGCTGTGCCATCTACAAAAGTTCGAACGATAGTTTCCTCTGTGATTCCTAGATCTTGTATGTAAAGCATTGGACCCATTATACTGCCTTGGGGTACACCAGCTAAACTTTCATAGAGTTCAGTCTATTCGTTCTGTTTAACAAAGAAGTGTCGGTCTTTGAGGTAGGACTTGATAAATGAATAATAATTATTGGGTAGAGTGAGTTTTATTTTGCAGAGTAAGTCGTCATGTCAAACGCGGTCGAAGGCTTGGCATGTGCCGAAAAATGCGGCCGTGCAATGCTCCTTCTGCTCAAAAGCTTGGTGAATACTTTTTACGAGTCTGTGTACTTGTTCGATGGTACCGTGTGTTTTTCTGAAGCCGAATTGGGGATTTGGGATTAATTTTCGGTCTTCAATTATGGGCATCATTCTTAAGCGAAAAAGGGATTCCATAACCTTAGAGGCAATGGGCAATAAGCTGATGCGACCATAAAATTCCTCTTTTTCCTGATTTAAGGATCATTTTTATTTATCCGACTTTCCACTGAGGAGGAACTATGAAATAAAAACTTAGAATCGAAAATTACTCCAAAGCCAAAACTTTAAAAATCGGTAGAAAGCCTAAAGTCATCAGTAAAGTAAGTGGTACTCGTATAGATTTCGGAGCGAGATCTAACAAGCGATTGAAAACACTTACCAATAGTAAGTTGTAGACGATTCTTCTGACAATTCAGGCTTATGACATCGCTCAGAAAAGAGATGGTTAGGTAGATTTTTAAATCAGCATTAAGCATATTTCATTGATGAATATGATAATTAGTAGAGCGCCTAAGATGCTGTCTTGAGGAACACCATCGATTGCGATTACACACTTACGCGAAACGGGGATACTGTATGAAAAATTATGACAAAAAAAATCATTTCGATACTTGTTACTGGATATTCTTTCACCTGGGCTCATGCATAAAAATATTTTTTCCGCTTTGCAGGCATTTTGGTTGTCTTAAAAAAGCACTTTCTGTTTTCATTCCAGTATTTTTACTGAATATACCAATTATTTACATGTGTATGTATGTATAAATGTATGTATGAATGTGTGTATGATTTCACATGTATATGTCCGTTATAAGAACACACATTTGCTCAGTGCTAAAAATACGCAAATTACACAGTAAAATCCAAATATACCTGTCCACACGCCCTCTACAGCAGACCACCACCACCCCCTCCATCAACAACCAAATAACCAAATGCTCGAGTGAATGAACGGTGTTTGTGTGCAAATATTGCCGTGAAACCTTCGACCCTACACGAATTCATAGAGCTCATACATACATACATACATAAATACACACAACGAATGGAAAGAACTTTAATTTTGTGAAAATCGATTTTTCGTAGATTCGAATGTTTGCCAAGACAATATTATTTTAACTATAATACAATGTGAAACTGCATTGGTATGGGTGGCAGTGAATTTGTATTTAACTGCATAGTAGTAAAGGTGAAAATGCGCAATAAAGCTACATGCAAACACGCACACACCAACGCATATAATTTTCAAAAGAACATAAATAAGCAAAGTAACAATTCCACCCCCACACTGTTGGTGGCACAGTATGGAGCCGCAGGCGGGTGGAAAGAGATGCGGGCGAAGTCGTCGGTTTACAACGTTAATTGCCAAAAGGCGCGCTTTTGCCAGAATGCCTCACCTTGTTCACCTTTTACATTCTTAAGACTGCTTTTTCTTTTACACCGATGCCCTCCTCGTCCCCTCATTTCTCTGCTGCCCTGCTCTGCTTTTACATAGTTATTTTCTGTGGCGCATTTTATTTGTTATTTACTTGTTATTTCTGTTAACGGTTTTGTTTTACTGCTACCTTGTCTTTATTACTGGGAGCGAACGACTTGGGCTACGGTGAAGGGTGAAAATTTCTTCGGTCGTGGTAACTTGGTGGTATTAGTGGTTGCTATTGTTGCAGAAGTACTCACCTCACAATATTCCTTCTGAGTAGGTTGGAAGTGAAACATACATACACACGTACATATACACGCACAGGCATTTCATTGATGCGCCTTTGCAGTTATGGTACGTCTGAGATGACGATGCCTCTAGTGTTGTTGTTTTCGTTGTGGCTCGCTAACAGGAAAATTATAATTGAAAATAAACACAGTTAAATTGGAATTGCACCTGTCTATGATGAGGCGATACATATATATATATATGTGTATGAGTGCATGTGAAGTATACCTGCCGGGAACTTTGTACTCAATAAATGATATGTAAATTTGAACTTTAAACTCATTCATTAGAAATTTGTTTCAAGTCACAGAGGACACATTGAAATAGAATAACATTTTTTTTTCAGAATATGTATTTTAGCTAAAGCTCTTGTCAACAGTTGCGTCATTGTGAGAATACATAATTATAATAATAATAATACAAAAAGAACTGAATAAAAAATCCCCACGAATTTGTGCGAATAATGAATTTTAAATACTTTCAGCGAGCATAAACTTGCAATTCTCTATTCCAGCTCACTTCCGATTATTGCCTATCGATCGAATGCACAATATCGCTACTGAATCTCAGGAGACAGGATATGAGTAACACGATACGGGTAGTAACAGGGCATGGTCTAATTGGAAGGCATGGAAATAGACTGGGGGCACCATATAATGACTTTTGTCGAAGCTGTCAAGATATTGAAGAAGAGGAAACCGTGGAACACCTCCTCTGAAATGGCATTGCTCTATGTATACTGAAAAAGGCTTCCACGCTCGTGTTCGCTTTTATTGACAGCATTGTAGTATTGCCTAAGTGTGTCGGATGGCAGCCACTCAACCTAACCTAACCTAATCACATTTGAATTCAATATTTAACTTCTTCTTACTTTTGTTGTGTGCTGTTTGAAATAGATAATTTCGACGCAAACTATGGTTATTTGGCCTCAATTCTTGCACGAGCTGTACTTCAGAGGCACGTAAGTGAAGATCCTTAGATCCACATAGTCGAAGGACAAAGGCCAAAAAGTTGAGAAACACGTATCGACATTTCGGCGCCTTCTTCAACATTTCGCTCTTTAAACTTCGCGAACAGATTAATTTTTTTTTTGCAAAGTAGGTTTCGATCATTTCAGGCGTTCGCGATCGTGAATCGCTTGCCAAAACCTTGCTAAACAGAAATGTCAAGACAGTTTGCCATTCTCAGTTGTCAAACTATAGTTATCGATAGTTCTCATGGAGCTAAAATAATACCCTATATCTATCTATTTTCTTGTTTGGAGTCTGTTTAACACTGTAGGTCCATCCTTTTGTCTAACAACATGAAGTCGCAGAAATTGTTGTTCTATTGTAGAAGTAACCATGGTTAAAATTGTACATCTGGCAAGTGTCAAAGATGGCATAAAAAGGTACCTGCTAGGAACTATTCACTGCTGACATCTAAGCATCACTTTTGAAAAACCCTTAATGTACATACTTATCGAATTTTAGTTGTAAATATATAAAAAAAAGCTAGTCACCCTGAAAATATATTATAGCCGTTTTTTTAAACGGGTTCGCCTCAAATCCAGAGTTAAAAATATTAAAAAAAACTTAATCCAGCTAAAAGAACTGCTCTACTCACATTCTTCGAAGTCAATAAACTGTCAGTAGAAAACCAGAGAGATTTAATCTCGGCACCTTCTATGCAGCTCTCCCAAAAACTCGGCTATGTAGCTCTCTCTCGAAAAAAGACTGGAATCTATCCTTGAACTGGAGCTTGAGTGACTCCTAAAATTCGCAAATTCGCAAAGATTCGCGTAGTCATCTTGAATGATACATATTTTCGCTCAAAAAAAAACCAGAAAACAGACTCTGATATGATATCGGACCAAAATGGTTTCTGCGTGGCTTCGACCAGCTAGTATAACCTAACGTAACCACGACAAGGCTATTTAAAACTCTATTTAACAACAAAAAACCACTCTATATGAAAAAAAACGATGTATCCAAATAAGAGTCAGCCATAGGTAAAATATTAAACTCTATTTCTCTATTCAGAAAGCAATCTACCTACAAAACATCCAAAACACATCATCCACAACTCACCTGCCTGCACGCTAAACTCACTATACCCTGAAATAATAAATACCACTCTACGTAACTTAAACAAAAACAGCTCGAACCCAATTCAATATAAAAAAAAAGTTTTACAAAATCAAAGAGAAATACCACAACTATACCTTTATCTACACAGTTGGATCTAAGTTGGACAATGATGCAACATTCAGTATATAACCTTATAAAATGAGCTATACAAATTTCAAACCTTCAATATACTCCGCAGAAATTATTGCCATATTCGAAGCTATCAACACAATAAAGAGGAAAACCAATAATTCCGCAACATGCTCTACTTCACATCAGAATCGGTAGCTATATATATATTTGAGTGGATACTTAGGCGTAGTACTCAGCATAAATATGGAACCATCCTTGTCAATTCAAGATCGTATTCAAGCATCGAACAGAGCATACTTTGACCATAACAAACTTATTTAGTTTTCATTGATATGAAAGGAGCAAAAGCTCCAGATGTATTGTATAAAACTTTAATTAGACCGGTTCTCAGGTACGGCTGAGGAACATAGGTCATTACAGCTAATGACCTGAATTTACTGATGCGATTTGAAAGAAAAATATTCGGCCTTATGCGATTGGAAGAGGGTAGATACCAGTGTTTTAATCGAGGGACGAAATGTAACGTTACAAACTGCGTCGCAAAGACTACGGTAGTATGGACACGTCCTGAGAATGAGCAGCGAAAGAGCGACCAATAAAGTTTTTGAAGCGCATACCGAAGGAGCAAGAAGGAGGGGCCGGCCAAGGCGCCGATGGTTGCAAGAGCAAAGGCGGGTTGTCGAGAAGAATGGATGCGTATTTAGAGGAGGTAATTGTCCACCCTGGACTGTAGTGCCAATATTATGATTATCAACAAGGCTAGGAGTGTGGATTAAAATTGGAAATTCATGTTTTTCTCATGGCCAGTTGCATGTGGAATGTTCACGTGTCGGACAGCCAAAAAATTTAATCGTTTTTGCTAAAGACGGAAAAGCAAAAAATTTAATTCAATAAAATTTATTTTTCTAGGGCAACGAGCCCGGCGCCTCGTAATAAAGGGTTTTCCAATAAGAGGTGTTATTTCGATATTCAAAGAAATATGTTATTTTTAAATATAAATGATCGGGTTTTTATTTCATTATAAAGAAGAGGGTATACCGTTAATAGTGGAAAATAACATCAGGCAAATGACCACCAGGACTACGCTTACAGGACAATATCCTTTTCATGAAATTTTCAATAACCGAATTGCAAAGTGACTGTCCCATGTCCTCGATAGCCTCACGAATTCCATCTTTGGACTAAAGAAAAAAGTCACAAGGTGTTGAATAATAAAATCTCGGTGGCCAATTGTGATCACCTCTTCGAGAGATAACACGGCCCGGAAATGTTAGTTAGTAAACAAGAATTGATTTTGAATTTTGTAACCTCCAACCAGTTGATGTGTTATAAGAAACTAAAAAGTCTTACAGATACAGCCTCATTTCTGAAATATTGGACGTGATAATATATTTCGATTTTTTTGGATGGCAGGTTGTGTGTATATGAAATCAAGTATATAGTGAAAAGCAATTAAATTAAGGGGTAACATCCGTCCAGAATTTTCAAAAAATCGATTTTTTTTTTTTTGATATTTCGAAAGTACCCTATGACCAGAAATACATCAAATATTTAAATAAAACCAAACAGAGTTAAATTTCAGGCAAATTTATTTTATCTTCTCCAAAATATGACCGGTCTAAAGCAACACACATGTGCCAACGTTTAACCCAGTCCTCCATGCACCCCTGGTAGGCCGACGAAGGAATGGCCTTCAGCTCCTTTGTCGCATTCCCTTTGATCTCCTCTATCGACTGAAGTCTCCGTCCAAGAAGTCGTAGTAACTTCAACTTGGGAAACAAAAAGAAGTTGCACGGAGCCATATCAGGTGAATACGGTGCTTGTACGATGGTATTTACTTGGTGTTTGGTGAAATAACCCAGCACAATTTGGGCTCGGTGCGATGGCGCATTATCATCATGCAAAATCCAAGAATTGTTTGCCCACATTTTCGGCTGGCGAGGCAGACACTAATGACCCGATGGCGCTAAAAAGTGGCAGCTGTGTGTCTTATAGTCCTACCAACATAAGAAAAAAATATTGACCGGTTCCCAGTACTTTTTGTATAGTATCTTAAGAATAAACTGTGAAATTTTCATGCGGAAATTAGCAATATTATAGTTTCTACAGTCCATTAAGTACATAGGTAGAGAGCGGCTCGCGCGCTCCTGTACCTCAAACTTTAAACTGGTCTTTCTCGAAACTACTTTTCCCGGCACGGTCTGCACGATAACTCATACAGTTTTTAATATTTTTTGATGCGGTATTTTTTTATTTTCGAAAGTGTTTTCTCTATAGGCTGTCGAGACGGATATTTGATATTATTATTAAAAAAATTTATAAACGTAATAAAAGTGTGACATTTATGACGTAAAACGCATACTATTTTCTAAAATGACGTAAATTGCAAAATTTTTCGAAATTCAAAAATCCCGCTCAACAGGCTATAACTACAACTTTATTTTAAAAGTTTTTTTTCCTTTTTATAGCTCCATCAACATTTCAAGAGAAATGGTGCAGACCGTGGAGCAACTTTTTTTCATGGACATTTGGGTCACGTGATATTTTGTATACTCATTTTTGTTTAGAAAAATTAAAATACTTTTTTTTATAAAGTTTAAGTAGTAATTAATAATGAAAACAATTTTTTTATATTTATTTCTGTTGTTATCCCTTCTAAAAACAGTCCATCATTCAGCGCATTTTTGGCGCTGCTTGACGTATTTAACCCCTTAATCGAATCAAGTAATTGGGAAATAATGCCTTTAAAGTGTATTTAAATTGAGTTGAATTCCCTACACGGATTTGTGCATAAATGTTCAATGGTGAAGATGGTTAAGATTTACCTGCCAATCAGCAATGCATTGAGCTGCAGTGTGGGCGATTATGGCGTTTTAACCTTTCGAATAGTATAACTTGTGCCACAACCTGCCTACCTTACTCTTTTACCTTTTCGCTATTTTTGTTATCACTGCGCATATCGGAATAGCTGTTCTGTCTGTATGTAAGTATCTAATTCTCATTTATTACCACCGCTAATACGCTCGTCTCTGCTCGCCTCTGAGTATTGTGCGCTTTAAGTGAATTGTGTGTCCTCCGAGGACTATGAATTCTATGACGTGACGATTGCTCCCCGTTAAACTTTTGTTGAATTATAAAAAATATAGCTATATAATTTTAATTAAGCAAATTACTAATTATCTTTGTGGCTGGCTTTGTGGGGGCGCCCTTTATCCCTCGGAAGTTCGTATTGTGTTTATAGAGCCTCATCGTTGTTTTCAAAATATAATTAGCAAAAAGAAGTGCTCAAGAAAATGTCACTTGTTATAAATTTTATTTGCAAACTCACACATTTTTACGGGGGTTATGTAGCAGTCAGGGTTTTCACAAAATCTATGAATTTTTTTTAGTTCATGTATTATGCATATATTTAATCGAAAATGTGTATTCTTCAAATAATATAAGGCTCGTGCAAAAACGCTTCATGAGAATTTTCAATAACTATGGTTTGACTGCTGAGAATGGCAAATTGTGTTGGCATTTCTGTTCAGTAAGTTTTGGCAAGTCTTCATGAATCGTTTAACGCCAGAACAACGCTTCCAAATTGTGGGAATTTGTTTTGCAAAAAAAATAATAATCTGTTCGCGAAGTTCATAAAGCGAAAATTCAAAGTACGCTTTTTACTGTATTTCATATCCACATTGTAAATACGAACACTGGAAGCAGATTTTTTTAATTTTCTCACTTCTCAGAAAAAAATTAAAGCATGCAAACCTGAATCATAGATTACATCAGAAGTTTTTTTAAATTTTTGTGTTTGCAGCTATAATATAAGTGAACACTTTATAGAAAATACCCCTTTAAAGTGGCCATGACGTTCAGTTTGCAATTATAAAAGGTATGACGTACCATATATTCGCATGTTGTCGTATCCTTCCGCCACTGTGAATTTTATTTATTCATCAATATTTATTTGGTCGCTTTAAAGAAAGCCCCATCTATGTATATCAGCGCTTGTCCTAATCCTCCTTACACTGCTCGTAGGCTATTTCTGCGATTCTTTTTTATAACTTCAATTGATTCAAAATACCTTTCCTCGAAGTTTCCTCGTTAGCTTCGGGAACAGAAAAAAGTCACACGGGGTTATGCCAGGAGAGTATTGTGTTTTTTTTTGTCAGAACAGACTAGCAAATACAGCACTTAAACACAATTAAGTCAATTGTACTTCACCCGGATTCCCTTTTTAATTTTCTAATGCGAAAAAAGTGCTTGCCGGGCTCATTTTCTGAATTTGACCACAATTGAGCCTCTGGCAGCACCACACTGTATCTCTTGTTAAGCACGACTCTGGATGGCATGAACTCAAGTGGCCTGGTGAAGATCGTTGAATCGAAGTCCATGTCTACTCTCTTGCCCAATGCCGGACAGGGGCCGTACCAATTACCATTGTGTTTCAGTCTGCAGGTTTGAAGGCCACCTGCAGGCTGAAAACACGCAGGCCTCTCCTTGGATGAAAATATCAAGAACTAGTTTTTGGTTTTTCGCAATGTTTTCCTCATTTTTAGTTGCAAAAGGCCGGCCCGAATGAAGCAAATCAACTTTTCAAACCAGTTCTCGGCTGTTTTTAAAAGCTCTATACCATTGCGTTGCGTTTTTGACATGCACGATTTACCGTAGGCCTTCCTCAATATTTTCAGTAATTGGGCACGCGACATTGCCAACAAGTACTACTTTGGACTAAGTAGGCAACTGAGCAGTAAAGCCCTCTCTCGACGAACAAGACTCTCATCATGCGTATGGCGCAGAAGCTTGGACGTTGACAACATCCGATGAAGCGACGCTTGGAGTGTTCGAGAGAAAGATTCTGCGTAAGGTTTTGGGATCTTTGCACGTTGGCAACGGTGAATATCGCAGACGATGGAACGATGAGCTGTATGAGCTTTACGACGACATAGACATAGCGCAGCGAATAAAGATCCAGCGGCTACGTTGGCAGGGTCATGTCGTCCGAATGGATACAAACGCTCCGGCTTTGAAAGTATTCGATGCGGTACCAGCTGGTGGTAGCAGAGGAAGAGGAAGGCCTTCTTTGCGTTGGAGAGATCAGGTGGAGAATGACTTGACTTCATTTGGTGTGTCCAACTCGGCCGAAATCGCGTAAGCCGTTATCGCGCCAATTAAGAAGAAGAAGAGTACTGTTCTTGCTAGTTGTCCTGCCAAAAAAGAAACACAAAAAAAAAAATTTTTTAATAAAATTATATTCATTATTTAAAAAAAGTTTACTTCATATCAGGTAGTATAGGTACTTGAGAGCTCGTCGAGGGACATTGTAGAACACATCATTGCATACCCTCGTGTATTATAGTATTTAATATTATTAACTGGAAATAAAAAAAACAAAAAAACAACAACAAAAATCATTGAAAAATTGTATGATAAGTCTTAATCCAAGTTTGACTGAGTGTGAGATCGTAGAGATCAGAGGGATCTCAGCTGAAAAGCGGTCCGATATGTTGTAACTCATTCGTTAATAGTTTGCAGAGCTTCGTTAAAATCATTACAGAGATGAAATAAAATTTTTGGATGATCATTGAAGTTGAAAGAAATTATATTGCATAATAAATAATTCAATTTGTAGAACAACATCTGGACGCACCTAACAAAAGTGTACGCGCCAATTATTTATTTATTTTATTTTAAAAATTAATTTCATTAATATTATTTTATTTTTGCATTATTTTCAACTAACCTTTAATACTTCTTTATTAAAAAAATTGCAGCTCCTAAAATTAAAAAAAAAAACTTACACTAAAATAGGCACTACAACTTTCAAGTCAACATGAAAATTCTCTTGTCATTTACTACCCATTGTTAGTTACCATTTCACTGTTATTATTTCGTTTAACTTTATTTTATTTTTTCAAATTTAACTTATTGTAAAATATAACATACGACAACCTTTCAATCATTCTCAAATTTTGATCAGCTTGCAGTTAATTTGATGTGCATCGAATTTATTTTCTTCACTTTTCGTCATCCTTAGTTTTCAGTTGCCTTTGAAGCTTCCATTATACTTGAAGTTTCCTCTCGTTGTCGACGGCCCTTGAACGAAAAAGCTATTAACTTACGTCAGATACATCTCTTTAAACGTTTTTCCATGTAACCTGTCAGAGGACATGTCACCAACGGTGAAGTCAACTTTCCGCTTTCCGTTGAGGTGATCTGAAACCTGAACCCAGAACTTAGCTGCATAATTTATTGATAGGTATGTGTATGTATATACATATTTGTGCCTTTTTTTAATCTTGAATTTAATCTTATTTGAAACTTTGTATTTTACTGCAACTTTTTATCACGCAGCTGAAGTGACACTGTGCCGGAACAACGAAGCTTTGAGCAATCTTTGTATTTTAGTATTGTTGGGCTATCGCTCATGTGCTGCAAGAATGTCACAATACACAAAAAAATAGTTTAGGTGGTTATGCAGAAATTACCAGTGTAGAAAATTCAGGGCCATATTTGTTAATGATATCTCATTAGATGAAAATATGTCCGTACTTCTACTGCAAACTTTGAACCCTTTTTTCAAATTATTGATATTTCGCGTTGCCGCGTTCTTTTAACAAACGAGCTATATGCATTTTTTTGCTGTCAAGTTTTGACTCGTCTTCGATATTTACCTATTCAAAAAGATGGGTCAAAGAACCTGTATAAAATTTTGTGTGAAAAACGAAATTAAGTGTGCGGATGCATCCCGAATGCTGACTGTGTCATACGGAGAAGCTACTTTGGACCAAAGCAACGTTTATCGTGGGTACAAAATATATTCTTAGAAGGCCGAGAAGATGTGAACGACGAAAAGCGTGCCGGACGCCCGAGCACTTCAACAACAGTCGAAGCAATTGATGAAGTGAAGAAAATGGTATTGCCCAATCGTCGAATCACTGTTAGAGAAGTTGCTGAGGACCTAGACATATCGATTGGCTCGTGCCATTCGATTTTTTTCAATGAGACGGGTCGCCGCAAAATTCGTACAAAAACTGCTCAATTTCGACCAAAAGCAGCATCGCATGAACATTGCTAATGAGATGTTGGACTCTGTCCGCGACCACGCAAATTTGCTCCAGAATGTCATAACTGGTAACGAATCGTGGGTTTATGGTTATGACGTGGAAACCAAAGCTCAATCATCTCAATAGAAGCTGCCGCACGAATTAAGACCGAAAAAAGCGCGTCAAGTTCGGTTGAATGTAAAAGTTTTGCTAATTTATTCGATTGGAGGGGCGCTGTGCATCATAAGTTCTTGCCACAGGGTAAAACGGTCAATAAGGAATATTACCTGCAAGTTATGCGCAAGTTATAACGCCCGGATTTGTGGAAGAACAAAAATTCGAAACACTAATGATGCCACAGCCACAGTATTCTCCAGATCTGGTCCCCTGTGACATTTTCTCGTTCCCGAAATTGAAGAGTCCCGTGAAAGAACGCCACTACACTACGATTGACGAGATAAACGCGGCATCGAAGGAGGAGCTGAACAAGATACAAAAAATAATTGATTTTTTGAAGTGCTTCGAAGATTGGAAAAAACGTTGGTACAAGTGCATAATATCTCATGGGAATTACTTTGAAGGGGACAAAATAGATATTAATGAATAAATAAATACTTTTTGAAAAAACACAAAACTCGCGATACTTTTTGAACACACTTCGTACATCATTTATATTCGTATTTTCGTTTATTCCAAAGGTGCATATGACAGTTTTTACAGATAATTACTAAATATAATAAAAAGAAGAGTTTACAAATTTATAAAATTCATTCGTTGACACCGAAAAGTCAAGCGGAATAGAGTTCAGGATATCACTGAATTCTCTTAGAGCGCAGGCAATAGGAGCACTACGCGCATAATTCGTATTAAGAAATTTAAGTTGAAGCAATCGATTTCTCCTTTAATTACACTAAAAAGAAAAGACAGTAAGAGTCTAAACCTTCCAATCTCTAGAGACTTTAAGTTAAATAAAATCAAACGGAAATTATAGCAAGGGATAGGATTTGAGAATTTTAACGAGCTGAGAGCATATTTAAGGAACACCTTCTTTACACGTTCAATTATCTCAATTGCAAATTGGTGGCAAGGACTCTAGATAAATTTTGCATACTCTAAACTAGAGCGAACAAAGGAAGTGAAGAGTAATTTGAGAGTGTAGGCGTCCGAAAACATCGAGCTACTGCGCCGTATAAAATCTAAGATTGAGTAAGAAGTGGATAAAATAAAGTTGGATAAAATAAAGTTAATGTGACTAGTGAATGTAAAATTCAGTACAAATTGAAGTAAATAGAGTATTAGCAATATTATAAGATGACTGGTAAATATTTTGAGTTTTAGCGAAAGTAACATGAAAACATTTCTGAATATTTAGAAAGATACCAGAGTTCCTGCAGCAGCGAACGAGCGCATTAATTTCCGTTTGCAACATAGGAACATCCTCATTTTTTCTTATCGCAGAAATTATTTTCAAATCAACATCATACAGAAGAAAGTTGGTAAACGAAAAACAGGTACTAATATCATTCATAAGTAGAAAGAAGAGAAGAAGCTCTTAAAGTCTGCCTTGTGGCACTCCTGAAAATGCAGTGAAGGGTTCAGAACATTCACCCTCAATCGTTACCACACATCGTCTATTGGATAAATAAGATTTCAACCATTGAAAGAAAACAGAATGAAAACGTAGCGAAGCTAATTTAATAGAATTGTATGACTCTATCAAATACTTTAAAAATCCACTTAAAAACCTTCAGCAAAAGATGAAAAAGAATATTCACCAAAAGCTACCAGGTTGGGAACTGTAACCTGTCCGAGATAAATCCTTGATGATTGGGCGAGATTAAGATCTTAGTCACAAAGTACATCTTTTCTTTTACAATTTAATACAAGCAACTGAAATACGTAACATTTGATTTTTAGCACCGTAGGCTAAATATTTCATAGATTACCTTATTTCCATAGACAAATGTACTTTTCATATTTTAACCGCTGGTTTTAGTGCATGCCACGTCGTATACGCAACATTGTTACACTCATTATGATGTATGTTTGTATATAAATATTTAAGTAGTTCTTCTACGCACTTAACACAGTAACACGCTCTTTTAATTGGGTACAACAACTTAACATTCCAGCATTGCACCCAGGGGTCGAAAGTAATGAGTACGGAAACAGCAAAATTGCCACCTTCCTTCTGTTACGCATAGGCTTGTCTATGTCTGGTGTGAAAGGTCAAGAGTGCGTAGAAGGAACAAACTATAATTGTAATTTTTTTTCCTACCCCTCCTTTTGCTGTACTCATGGAGACATATATGCTCTTTCCAAGATTGATAGAAACAAGATTGTGTCCATCAGAGAGTGCATGACGTCACATTACTGTAGTTGTACAGTTTTACTAAGCCTTTCTTCGCAATAAATTTAGTGTTTTTTTTATTTTAATTTTCGCATTATAATTTTTGAGTTTGATGTTTGCTTATTTTTTTAGTTTGAAACTACTAAAACTGTAAGTTTAAAAAAATGAAAAAAAACCTAAACAAGGGTAAAAGAGGCCACTCGTGCATTTAAAGCTTATGCTGGAAGATTTCAATGCTATTGCAAATTTATTGATTCTTATAAAATTTGATATTTTGAAAGTGCAAGTCTCATTTCTTCCACCTTTTCAGGTTGGCCAAGAATATTGGACCTTCTTCTCCCAACTTTTCTTAACCTTATCATAAATTTTAAAAGGCCTTTGAATTTACTGAATACGAATTAAAGCCATAGAGGTGCATTCATAGTAAAAAACCCCAAAAAAAAAAATACCACCAGATAATACTTACAGAAACCATAACGACCTTTTTGAAATAGTAGATTTTTATCTTTTTAAGATCAGCTGATATTGTCCAAGTCACTTAGAGCAAAGTAACGTTACCACATAAGAGCATAGGAGGCGAATAATAAGATATTCCCTTCATCGATAGTGGTTTTAGCATTGAAGGAGTAGTTGTAAAATTACATCAACATCTAAGAAACAATTAGAGATTATTTTTATGAAAAATTCGCTTATTCTACAAACGCGCGGGAATGTTTGTCCTTATCTAGCAAAAGTCTATGATGCATCGTTCTTGAATGAGTGCTTACCTAAACTCTTTGAAAAACTGGTTCATGGTCTGATTTTCTTCCGAATTTCAGATCTCATATCACCTTATCAGCACGACTTTATTAAGGGTAGATCTACTGTTGCGAATTTAGGTTTATTGGCAAATTTTGTCTTAAAATAGTTTAAGTCAGGTCAATAATGCGATGACACATTCACTAACTTTTCGAAAGCATTCGATAGAGTCAGCCATAATTTCCTACTTAAAAAACTGGGTTCAATTGGTTTTCATCCGAGCTTACTTAAGCGGTTTGCAGCTTAGCCATAGATACGAGGGGTGCCTTTTATATTTCGGGATTTGGCAACCCTGGTGTTGCAATCTGGCAACTGACAGCTGTATCGCAAAGTTTGACATTTTTTGGCTTTTACGTACTCAGAACGTTTTGAAATACCAGCACTATTTGTGTTGTTTACAGTAACTTAAAAGATTCATCTCGGTCCAAAAATGGAATTAAATCGTGAACATTTTCGTGCGATTATTTTTTACAACTTTCGACGTGGATTAACTCAGCAACATTGCATGGATGAACTTAATTCATTTTTTGGCGATGAAGCTCCATCAAGGACCAGTGTTTATCGATGGTATGGTGAATTCAATCGTGGTCGTAGTTCACTCCAAGACGAATTTCGTGAAGGTCGTCCAAAATCAGTTGTTGTTCCGAAAACCATTGATGCTGTGCGCGAACTGTTATTGCAAGATCGTCATGTGACTTATCGTGACATTGAGACAGTCTTAGGCATTAGTGGGACCAGCATACATTCAATATTGCATAAACATTTGACTGTCAAAAAAATTTGTTCGCGTTGGATCCCACACAATTTGTCAATCGCTCAAAAAAAGTCTCGTGTCGATTGGTCGAAGGAAATGCCCAAAAAATACGATCGCGGGGCTTCGAAATACGTCTATGACATCGTGACAGGTGATGAATCATGGATTTATGCGTATGAGCCCGAAAGTAAACAGCAGTTGACTGTATGGGTGTTTCAAGATGAGCCAAATACAACAAAAGTTGTTCGCGCACGAAGCACTTCCAAGGAAATGGTCGCCTGTTTTTTCGGAAAAACTGGACATGTCGCAACCGTACCACTAGAACAACGCAGAACAGTAAATTCTGAGTGGTACACAACCATTTGTTTGCCAGTTGTCTCCAAGAAATTAGGAAAACCAATCGCCAAAGATGGCTCACTCTTCACCAGGACAATGCGAGCTCTCATACATCGGCTCAAACAACTGCATTTTTGAGCACCCAAAACATCGAATTAATGGGTCATCCGCCGTATAGTTCTGACTTGGCACCGAATGACTTCTTTTTATTCCCGTAAGTAAAAAACAAACTGAGAGGTCAATGTTTTTCGACACCTGAAGAAGCGGTTGCGGCATTCAGAATGCATGTTTTGGAGGTACCTCATTCAGAGTGGCAAAAATGCTTCGACAATTGGTTCAAGCGCATGCAAAAGTGTATAGATCTTCATGGAGAATATTTTGAAAGACAATAAAGTGATTTTCGATGATTAAAATTTGTTTTTGTTCTCTAATCCCGACATATAAAAGGCACCCCTCGTAGAACTCAATTCGTTCGTATAAATAATATAAAATCTGATACCATCAAAGTTATTTCAGATGTACCTCAAGGAGGCCATCTTTGTTAATGATATTCTAGATGTTTTTGCGACAAGATGACTTGAAAATTTACGGTCGTTTAGAGGACGTAATTGACTACATAAGACTTCAAGAGGACCTCACATGATTGGAAGCTTGTTGTAATGATAACTCGTGAATGCTAAATGCTGATAAGTGCCACCACCTGCCTTTCAGTATGCGCAAAGTTACGATTGATTTCGGTTACAAATTGGGCACAGCCGTCCTCTCAAAAATTTGTAAAGAGAAGGCTTGGGGGTCATATTTACATCGACAATGTCGTTTTCGAAACATATAGACTTTATGACTGCCAAATCTATATCTTTGCTTGGCTTGTAATAGGGAAATCCAAGAAGTGCCAGGATATTTCAAATGTGAAGAATTTATATTTTTCTCTTGTTAAATCAAACCTCGAATATTGTAACATAATCTGGCATCCATTTTATGTGGGTTCATCTTTAAGAATTGAAATTAAATAAATAAAACGTAGAATTTAGAATTTTAGATAAATAACAAAAAAAAAATGGAGGAGTAAAAAAAGTTCAAATTTTATGTGTCTGCGGTTAATTAGATATTTCAAATATTTATGGCATACTACAAAATATGAAAGTAGCCGCTCATTCTTTGTTTTTCTATGAAGTAAGAAACTATAAAATATGTACTGCAAAAAATTAAACCACTTTTTTATTATATAATTTGTTTAATTATTTAATTTTTTTCACAAATTGCTAAATCATTCATATTTTTAAAACGAATGAGAGTTTTTAGGAAATAAATCATAATTACACAAAAGAAATTATAATTCTCAGTGGCATGAAAGTTTAAATGATGCGTATTTTGTATTTTTTCAATGCAGCTAATGATCTGCATACAAGTCGAATAATAAATTTACTAACTTTTTTTCATATTTTCTCTTCTCTTCATACGTCAACTACCCACAAAGTTAAAACTATAAATTATTGTTTTGCGTGACATTTATTTCAATGACAGAAAAACGTTCAACTTACACTTCATAATTAATGTCAAATAAAGAGAATATAACTTTAGCTAATGTATTCAGTTCGGTAAATATTTTATGTTATAATCAAGTACATAAACGAATAGACTCTATGCAAAATATAAATGCTTCACTTACCCACCTATTAACTATTTTTATGTAGCACTTATATACAAATACAAATACATGCACATATATGTATGTATGGAGTGTATGATAAATAGAAGATACTAAAACTCCACATAAATAATATATGAACATTTTACCACAAAAGCTCCAAACATTTCTCACTTCGAGCATTTGACACTTTTATTGTGTCACTCATAAGAGCGCAAACAATTCCTCACATATAGGTACATAATCTCAGTTTATAATGTGAACAAGCGCTCACATGCATATACTCGTACAATCGTGGCCTACCAAATTTACAACTACACACCCAGGCCTACAGAAGAGAACTCTCCCTACATACATATGTGTGTACATATATATGCTTATTGAAGTGGTGGAATTCGTGACGACTGGCACTTGGTGCTCTAAGCGGAGGCGCACAATGCTTTGATATGTATAATTGTTGTGGCGAGATGGAGGCAACCCAAAATGTAAGGAAATCTGAAAGGAAAAAAAGCAACAACGGCAAAATGGCTGCTGAAAGTGTGGAGCAGCAAACTAAAATGGATGTCATCAATGACTGCCTGAGAGAAGAAAGTATATTTGAGTCCAAGTGAGTGTGTGCGTGTGCTTGTACACACATATACATGCATGTATGTATGCATGGCCTTGTTTGTATGCTAAAAAGCAATAAATTTAAGGCATTATTTAGGCAAAATACAGTAAATATAATAAAATTCGCTAAACATAAATTTGCGTGGATTGCAAGTTACGCCTAGGGATAGCGTAAAGCGCTGTCATGGGGTGTGCGCAATGGATTTGTTTAATCTTAACGATTAATAGATATCGAATAAGCGTGGAGCATTAGATATTTATTTATAAAATGTGTATATATACACTAATACAGTGAAGCCTCTCCTGAGCGGACACTCACCGTAAGTCAGCTTTTATCCGTCCAATCCAAGAGAAGTGTACACTCAATAGATGGTAACTTCTTCCGATACTAAGGTTTAGTATAGAAAAAAATATCCGCTGAAGGGAGTTTTTCGGCGAATAAAGATGTCCGTTAGTATATGTAGGTATATGAAAGTATATGTATACTAGGATGCAAACATCTCCATACAAAAACAAATCGTTTTTTTTTTCGATCAGACTTACGCTTAAATATTTCGAAAAAATATTAAGATTTACGTACATTAGATCGATTTGAAAGTACCTCTAAAAATCAGCTTTTTCCCAAATAAAATTGGTATTTTAAATCTAAAAAATCAACTTAAACGAAGCTTAAAAGGCCTTCGTAAAAATGCTTAAAACTTTAACTAAAATAATAAAAATAATGACCAGAATAATCATATTCATGTTTAGACTTGTGAGTCCGAGTCGTAGTCTAATTATTTTTGTTATTTCCATTCTAGTTATGCCAGTATTATACGCAAATGTGCGTTCATTGATTGTTTGCTTCATTGGGTTAGGAAATTTATACCAGCTTCTTGTGTGTTTGGATGTGGAGTACTGTTAATTTTTGAATATTTTCGTTATGTAATTTTTTACATCTGTATGTAGGAGGTTTAGAGCCATAGCTAGGGTACGGTTTTGTGCTTATTTTACTGATAATGGTGAGCAAAAAATATTTTAAAATTTTTCTCATTTAATACCTAAAATA
>JAYXIM010042858.1:0-24005 GCA_037575425.1 Anastrepha fraterculus
CTATCCCTATCCCTATCTCTGTCTTTGTCTCCATTCCTACCCTGTTTTTTTATCTTTATCGTTTTTACTTTATATTCATCTTTATACTCATCATTTTCATTATTTTTTTTCTTATCTATATACATTTGTACTTTCACCTTTGCCCTTACTGCATTATGGAAGTATTTATACTCACCTGTTAGTATTTATCTTTGCCATTATCCTTTTCTTCGTGTACATATTAGCCCTCATTTTATTTACCATCATTCTTGCATAAACCTTAAACTAAATTTTGTTCTTAAACCGCAGCTTAAGACGTTCTTTAGCAATATTAAAGCATACATTTAGCTGGCATATATAGGGTTGTTCAATAGGTACGCTTCAACTTTTTTCCGATAGGGAGGGCGAACGACGCAATATTTTTTATTTTTCGCTTGTCATTTGTAAACTTCATTAGTATACATTTTATCATGGAACGCTACACACTTGAGCAACGATTGCAAATCGTGCAAATTTTTTATGAAAATACTCGTTCTGTTGCTGCTACTTTAAGAGCATTACGGCCATTTTACGGTCCATTTAACAAGCCGTCCCGTTTTGAGGTTATGTGAAGTCATTGGTCTACAGTAACAAGCCGGCGACGATTTGTGAGCTCAGCGCCAACATTGAACGCGAAATTGCTGGAATTTCGGCCGATTTATGCAAAAGAGTGGTCGAAAATTGGGTTCAACGATTGGACTTCGTAAAACGTGCACGCGGTGGTCATGCAAAAGAAATCGAATTTCATACTTAAATGTATATGTTCAAACTCGATAATAAAAAAAAATTAGTTAAAAAAGTCAAACCGTTTATGTTTTATTCAAAAAAGTTCAAAAGTTGAAGCGCTCTTACTGAAAAACCCTATACGAGTATAGAACATGTTTTGACATTTGTTTTATTTGTATTTACATCAAAATACCTTTCGTTTGATGTGTAATTATTTATACCTTTATACCTAAATTTTGTTTAGCCCTAAAAGGGTAAAGAAGACAAGTCTGCTTATTTAAACTCTAGAAACGAAGAAACGCCTGATTCGCTTTATAGAACTCAGTTAAAATCTCTTAACAAGTCACAGCGCAAATCGAGTAGAACCAGAACAGGTGAATTAAAGAGCTTTAAGGGGTCCCGGTGGTCTAGAGCTCAAGAACTTTGGGTATTTTCACTTCTGGGTATTTTTCATAATAAAAAAATTAAAACCGATATTTAAATTTTTACGCATATTATCCAACTTCTTTTACATACAAAAATACAAAAAAAAAATTTTAATTTTAGTAATTTTCAAAATGCCGCTGAAGTTGACCCTCTCGAAAAATGCACCTAGACGGTGTGGTCCATTTTGGCTCTTCTATTTGTCTGAAACACAAAAACCAAAAAATTTATTAACCAGTATGACTTTACCTATGCCCCTATGTACTAGAATAAAAAAATTAACAAAATGGGGTGGTTTTGAAATTGACACTCTAAAAATTGGGGGTTTTCAGTTTTTTAATAAAAAACTGACGAAATAATTGAATTAATTATATGATTCTAGTACGGGCAATAGCCATTGATGTTGTGAACAACATATAAAACTTCAGACGATTCGGTTGAATAGTTTTTTGTGTTTTGACAACACCAGGCCGAAAAAAGTCGTTTCGAGATAAATGAGTTTCAAGTGTGAGGTAGAGGAGCGCGCGGACCGCTCTCTACCTAGTTAATGGGCTGTAAAAGCTATAATATTGGGAATTTCCGCATGAAAATTTCACAGTATATTCTTAAGATACTATACTTTCAAAATATAGAAAAAAAAAACAAAAAATTTAATAAGTGTTTTACTCAGAGTGACAGAAAGGTGTTTGCTTAAAAGTTTATATTTGCTTTCTACGAGGGTTTACTTAAGGTAGCGGTATCATCTTCAAATCGGAAAACATTAGGAAGCCAGAAACCACTTAGCCAAGGTAAGCATTAATTGTACCTGGAAGGAATTTCTCGCTAAATCATCAGTGTCGCTAAAACATAAATGGAAACATTTTCAAGCTGTCTGTAGATCCATACAATCTTATCCAGCCCAAGTTTGGGGTTACACTTATCGGATGAGGCCGACAAAATGAAAAGATACTTCATAAAAGTAATCCTTAGGATACCAAACATCACGCCAAACTATGCAACTTTGCTGGAAACCGCAGCTGAAGGAAGCCACTTTTTAACATTAGGTCTTCACATGAAACATATTTTTAAAACTTTATATGTATATAAAGAAAGCAGACTTCCGCATATAAATAAACAGGACATTTTCTGGTATAAGCATCTAAATGAGATAACCTCAGAATTTGGATTAACTCTCGACGAATTCAGCGATAGCACTCAGTGGCACAAATTTTGCACGACAGAATCAACACACCAGAGATCATAGCAAAAAGGCACTCACGCAAATACAAGTACTTAGACCAAACAAAGTGGGAATGCGAATTGAAGATATCTCAATGATTTTCAAAGCACGATGAGGCAGGCCAATTCGGAATCATGTCGAAAATATGCAACCTCTGCCATCTGAACGAAGAATAGCATGTGAAGCACTTTATTGGAAGATGTCCCGTACTCGCTGAGTTTACAAATATTTGTTCAGAAAAATCAGAGTTAATAGAAAAATAAATTATTAGCGCATTAAATGGAGAAAATGGGAAATTGGATCAAATTTTTGATTTTTGGTATTCAGCTTTACGCTATAGAAATTATTTAATATAAACTATTGATTATTTTAATTATATTTATATAAGGAAAACTACAGACGACAAATTGTCATGTCCTTCGTCCTGAACATGAAAAATGAATTGTAAGATTTTTGAAATTCTAAAAAAAATATATATATGAACTCTTGCCTGAATAGAAATAATAGACACGTTTTGTTTTGACTTACTGCGGCTTAGAGACCAAAACAGGCCAACAGCAAAAGTATTTTCTATTGTGGGCACACATCTTAGCCTAAGAAATTTGTGCAAGACTTGCCAATCGATCTCGCGATGATAAAATGCATGCCCTTCAGCTAGAAATGGCAAACTTTTCAGTACATCTTGGTTACTAAAAATATCATTAAAACGCTATCGCAGACGGAAATTTTTGATAGCATCCAGATGCACATCGCAAATTACAGAAGAAACTCGGTTTGAACACCTGTCAGGGATGTATGTATGCGTAACACTATTATATTACAGGCCGAAATAATCATTTATTTCAAAATCCCCCTCTTGTTTTTATATGGATGTGCATAAAACAAGGCAATGCAATGCAAAGCAAAAACAAAGTTTGTGTTAATTTGAGAATGCAACTTTTGACATTTCGATGACCTTCTCTGCTGTTAGTAACAGCAGCATGAATTGTACATACAACGCATACAGCACATACATAAATATATGTATGTACATATGAATATACACACATTCATACACTTGTGTACATATGTCTTATACACACACAAACATATATTAATGGAAGTGTCAGGCTCAACTGCACGCCGCCATCGCCTACGCGCAGCAGCCAGGGTTAAAACGAAAGAATGGCTGGTTGTGAATGTACTCGTAATGTAGTGTTGGTGTGAGAGTGTAGAATCACTTGCTCTTGTTGTTATCTTTGTTGCTTGGCAATTGCACTCTACACGCTGTCCCTCCTGTCAAGTAGCACACAACCTTTCATTTTTCACCTAAATCCAGCAACAACTATTGCGACTTACACTTCCTCTCTGGCAATTGAATAAAATGTGTTTGTACATACATATATGTATGTGCAGGTACATACATACATATGCGGGAATACAAATACAACAATAGAACCAATAGATGTAACCTAAATTTATTGCAATGGCGATATTAAGCATGTTTGTATTTGTAAGATATGTTTCAGCAATTTCCAATTTGTTTCTTCGCCTCAAATATCCTGCCACAAGCTTGTGTCCAAAATCCTAAAAAGCACAAAGCTAAATGACTAGAAAGACCAAAAGACAAGTGTACTCAAAAATATCGACCGTCTGTCATGCCACTTCCTCTGAGAGTCCACCAACGCCGCCGTCATCATCACCGCAACGTTGAGGGAACCAGACAAAAATTGAGCAATTTCACATTTGATCCAAATATGGCTGCGTGGGAGTGGTCTATGCCCATTACAACAATAAAATATTCGAACACTGATACAATAACGGAACTATACCAACACAAATGTTTTCAATGCATGTATCGCCAGGAAAATAGGCGGAGCTCTTATTTGTGTTGTTGATATTGTCGTAGCGCATATCCGTGCGCTTTTTGTTCCTTTGGTCCTCAGCTGAGCGCCGTTTTGGGGCTGTTTCCAAGACCGCCGACTTGTGCGCGGAGTTAGAGATGGTATCACTTGCAATTGTGTGCGCTCATTTTAAATTAAAGCGTGCTGGAAAAAGAATTACTCTCTGCTCACTGGAAATGCATGTGGGTACTCAACTTTGGGGCGACATTCCAAAGTGGTAAGTGATGGCAGGTGGATTGGAACTGTTGTATGGAAAAGTTTGATTGGAAAAGAGAGCATTAACTGTGCAGTGGCCTTTGTTCCAATGCAATCATTTATCAGCTGTTGTTGCTATTTTGTTGAAGTAGCATGCGTAGGTATTGTGTGATAGCAGTGGAAAGTTCATTTTGCTTACTTACCCCTGAAGTGGATTTTATGTGCCAAAGGGGAAAATTTATAAAAGGCCAACCGTAGCGTCGGAATTTTTTCCACCACAGATTTTAAGGGGCGCTGATTTGCCATTCTCCGCAGTTAATTTTCGCGCTTATTATGCAGGCATACACACATACATATGAGTATGATATATATGTACATACATATATATAGAATCGGCGATCAATTATGAAAATGTGTATAAATGCATAAATGAACTCGTACACATTTCAGATAAGTGATATGTCATCATTTTTATTTTGAGAATAATACATAATTTTACTTCCGATAGAATTCGGTAATTACTATTAGTTCGAAAGCACCAAATATTAGAATGGCTACATAAATTTAGAATTTATTTGTTCACGCATTTTTTATTACAAATATTATTTGTGTCTTTTAGTAACCATTTTATCTTTGCAAGTATATTGAGCTAGAAAGCATTTCGTAACACTTTTGGATTGGAAAAAGTTAGGTTATATTCGAATGCGGGAAGGTTCTGTAAGTAATACGGTCGGATTAATAAGGAATCGCAAAATTTGATTGTGATGCAGATAAGTTATTTACTAAGGAGCGAACTTTTTAACATTTAACAAGTGATGTACCTTACTATTCTTCAACTCTGATATAGGGTTACCAGATAATAACGATAAGAAAATAAATTTGAATCAAACAATAATTGTGGGAGATAACAAATTTATTCTGGTTCACGAAATTCACGTTGCCCATTTACAACATAGAGACCGCGGTAACGAAAAGGGAAAAACATAAAGGCATACATCAACCAAAAAATGGTTTTAGCGCCAATTATACATTACAGCCTAAATTGCGGCATTTTTTAATAATTTCCCTATGTTCGGCAAGCTTGGAGTGGTATGACACGAGATAACCCTGCTGAATATTTTGACAGCGGGATATCATTGATAACTTTGACAGCTGCTGAAGCATAACAGTTGGAATTATTATCAGATATATTTCTTCATAACTAATCTATTTCTTTTCTGTACCGAAGCTGGTACCTCTGTCTTCACTGATGGTACCAAAATGGAATCCAGAAACGGATTGGGGGTTTTCACTAAATCAGCCAATTTATATATTTCCTTAAAATTGCCGAATACTGCCAGAAAACACTAGCAGTCCTGCAAGCATGCAAAATGCTTGGGTAACGTGGGAACGAGGGAGATATTAACATTTTTTCCGACAGCCAAGCCGCGATCAAGGCTCTGACGACGCCATCGTGCAGATCCAAATTAGTCAACTTCTGTAAGGAGGAAATCATTTCTCTTGGGTGTGCAGGTAACATTTCCCTGATCTGGGTTCCAGTACATACGAATATAGAGAAAAATGAAATTGCTGATGACCTTTGCCAGGAAGAGGACTGATTTGCCCTAAGAGATTTCCTACCCGGTAATCGGCACCCCCTGACTGCTTTTAAAGGGGAATTGCACAACTTATTTTGTCAGGAAAGCGTAGAAAGATTGAGCTCCATTTCTTGGTTAGCTATTTCGAAAACCCTTTGGCGCTAGTACAATAGGCGGAGGACTTGGAATAGCATTGCTGGGAGTTCATTTAATTTTAATTTTAATTTGGGGTTTCTACTTTTTTGTGCCATAATTTCACTTTTGTACGATTTTTGCATACAAAAAATTATTCGCGGAATATAACGGAACTATTTATATTTTCTTTGATATATTGTGCATTCAACAAGTGATTTTAATCGCGAATAGAAGCACGTGTTGTTAAAAAATATAATAGAATCTTCGAACGCGAATAAGAGTCATATTTTGTATTATTTTATAAAAGTGGTAAAAATGCAACAACTGCTGCTGCAGAAATAAACACTGCTCACGGAGAGGATACCGTGAGTGTAAGGACTGCGCAAAAGTGATTTTCAAAATTCCGAAATGGTAACTGCGACGTGGAGGATGTTCCCGCGCGCTGGTCGTCCTGAAGTCTTTAACTCCGACGCCTTGCTCGAACTCGTGGAAGCTGAACCAAATTTGACAGTCGATATGATAGCTCAGAGATTAGTTCATCGCATGGAACAGTTCACAGATACCTGGTTCAATTGGGAAAGGCTTAAAAGCTGGGAAAATGGGTTCCGCATAGACTTTTCGTCGCCAACCTTCAGCAGAGAGTGAATGTGTGTTCTCAGCTGCTGCAACGGCTTGAAAATAAAAGTTTTTTGAACCGTATCGTTGCTGGTGATGAAAAATGGATCCTTTACAATAATCCTGTTTGCAAACGCCAATGGTTAGATGGAGATGAAACACCAGAACTGACCCCTAGAGATAGCCTTCACCCCAAGAAGATTTTCCTGTCTATTTGGTGGGATATGGCCAGTATTGTTTATTATGAATTTCTGGAACCAAACCAGACGATAACTGCTGATTATTTTTCCCATCAACTATCAAACCAATCAAACCTGAATGAGGCAGTTAACAAAAATCGACCGTCTTCGGTGAATAGAAGCAAAGTTTTGTTTTACCACGGCAACGCAAGACCTCATACCGCAAGGCAAACTTTAGGCAAGCTGAACGAGCTCGGATGGGAGCTAATGCCGTATCCACCATACTCTCCGGATATCGCACCTTTTCCGTGGACTTCAATCCCATGTGAGTAACAAGAGCTACTCCTCAAAAGTAGCTATAAAAAGGGATATCGAAGCGTATTTTGGCTCCAAGGACAAACAATTTTTTGAGCAGGGAATTTAAAAATTGCCTAAACGTTGGGAAGACATTGTAAATAGTGAAGGAAAATATATTATTGATTATGAATACTTTAAACATCTTTTTTATTAATTTTAAAACCACCTTTAAAAATGCGCAAACTTATGGACTGACCTGATATATTTTTGAGGTGCTCTTACAGACGAGATGTGGCTGGTACATAACGAGACTGATACTGCTAACGCGAATACAATTATTTAGAATGTTAACAAACATCATTGGCATTAGAGTTGTTGTTTTGTACTGAAATCCAAATACTTTGTAATATTGAGATACATCATTTAGAAGTTTAACGCAATCTATAACTGTATTTGACGAGCGTGCTTTGGATCCTAGTGCTTTTATAGCTGCTCGACTATCTGAGTAAATGAAAACTTAATTTGTGGGTAACTCGGTTTTATTACCGTAAGTCTCTCTTTTATGGCAGTGACTTCCGCTTGAAATACACTGCAATGATCAGGTAGCTGAATTGATTGGTTAGTCTAAGTTTATCAGAGTGAATCCCTCTAAACAATAAGTCCATTATCCCATTCCTCTTTCGTAGGAAATGCCGTGATGAAGAATTTATTTAAGTTAATGTCTTTGGACTTACAGAAATTCGTTTTACCAGGAATACAGGAAATTTTTTCTAAAATTGACGAGTGCCCTCTACGGTTCTTTCTGAGTAGATCGATTTCTCTTAATCTGAGAGCTGACTTGGTAGCTGTTTGCTTACCGAATTGCTCTATAGGTAATAGGTTGAACATAATGTTTAGTGCTTCTGTAGGTGTAGTCCTAACGGCCCCGCAGATGCAAAGACTGTCCATATTTTATACGTGTTCCATAGTCTTTTTGATATATTTCTTATCTAAAGTCTTACTATCGCTGTGTAAAGCCAATATACGATAGAAGGAGAAGGACCCCAACTTAGTCCTATTAGCTGTTTACAAGAATAGAGTGCTATTGTTGCTCTTTTTACTCTATCTGGAATTCTATGTTTCCTAGTAAATAAAACGAGTTCAATTTTATTTTTTGCTTTCGATCCGTTTTCTACCATGTTTAGTAAATCTTGCTTGAATTCACAATTTGTATTGGGAAATTTCCTTCTTACTGTTATCGCAACATCATCCGCATAAGCTACGATGTGCTAGATTCCCTCCTTTAGATTCTTGAGCAAAAAGTTTATTGAGGTATTCCTCTACTTACTCTTTTCCTGATCTTCGAGGACCCTAGGGTTGCGATCATAAATCTTCTCATGGGCATATGTTTGATGAATTCAAAAACCTGTTCGGTAGCATGTGGTTGAACGCGCCTTCGATATTAAGTAAGGCTACCAGTGTGTACTCCTGATTATAAATTGAATTTTCAATTTCTGTAACAAGTGAGTTAAGCGCTAGGCTAATTGGCCTAAAATCCTTGGGTTTTAGGTGTTCCTAGTAGTCGTCATACCTAGAAGTCGTTATATTTTAATATCTTAGATTATCTATTCTCCTACGCACTTGAGCTAACATAACTACAGTCTGTGTCAGAAAAAAGGAACCGCGATTATTCATGAAGTATAAAAGATATATATTTAACATTTTTTTACATGCCAATCTACGAGTCGCAATTACTCAATAAGCCGTCTCCATCGTTGTCGACCATAGCCTGAGATCCTCTCGGCATTTTTTGAACCAGCTTTTGCGTAGTTCGTCGACAAAGGGGACTAGATTTTGCGAACTTGACGCACGGGTTGCTTTAAATTATAGACTGGCCTTCCGGCAAGACGCATTTTTATAGTTCCGCACACATTTTCAATGGGGTTGGCGTCTGGGGACTGGGAAGTCCAGTACTATACTGTGACGCCATTTTCTTGTTTTATGGTTTTCAATGTGTTTTTCTGAAATCAGTGGTTTTGATGATGTGGGATGGTAGGATATGTTCGCCTCCTTCAGTCGTTGTTCGGTGGTGTTGATACTCACATCTATTCCCTTTTTAGTAAGAGCTGATCGTGCTTGGTGATAGTCACAAAGAAGGCCCCCCGTTGGACGATCACTTTATCCCGCTTTTTTGACGTCACTCGCTTCAAACCGCGCTCGGAAAAGTCATTAACATTTTTGTACCCCTTATACCGCTGATTCTACATCACAACACACTTTTTCGATTTTTTAATCACTTTTGCAGCCGCGGCGTAAGATAATTTCGGCCCTTTCGAATGCGTGCATAAAAATACCGCCTCAAAACGCTTCTCGTACTCCTCACTCATTTTTGTTTGGTTGCGTTTACGGGAAAGTTTCGCACGACACTAACCTGAGTTAGCACTGGCGTCGTAGCCCTTGAGTGGGACTATTATGCAGCAAAAAGCAGAACGAAATATATCTTGAAATTACAAGAAAAAAATTGGTTTTTTTCTTCTGACACAGACTGTAAGTCAAGTTAGCTTTTGAAAATATTCCTAAGTTTTTTGTGCTAAATTGTTTTTGTCAATTTTTTATAAAGATATGGTTCATTATACAACAAAAATTTTATAAACCAAAGTATTAAAGATTGAACAAAATTCACAAAATTTTCACTAATTTCAAAAAATTGCCATCAACATTTTTAACTTTTTAATTAGACTTTTTAGAAACTTTATGCTTCGCAGGGTTGTTATGACGTTTTTGTTTTTGGTGGCGACATCAAAGTCACTTTCTCAACCATTTGTTGTAGCCATCATTAAGAACGAGTTTCATGTTAGGTGGCTTGTACCACCCAGATTACCGCAGCCTTAAATTGTGTTAAAGAAACACATACAAATATATATTTGCAGGTAGATGTCTGACATGCTGCAATCCCCAAAAGCGGGATTTCTTAAAAATTCTTAATTAAAAATTAAGAAAACAATTTTTCTTTTAAAATTTCTTTTACAATTTTTAATTTAATAACTGGCCGTAAGCTCGGCACAAAAATGCAAAGAATTTAAATAAAGAGGCTCTCTCCTTTGCATTTTATTTCCATTGTTAAAGAAATTTATTTATTGTTGTATAATACAATTCAGATTCGCTTAGACTTTCGTATAAGCACACATCTATATTAGGGTGGTTCATTATTATGTGGAAAATCTTATAAAACAAAATAAAAAATTTATAATTGGCGCTTACACCATTTTTGGGTTTTTTTTTTCAAATTAAAAAAAAAAAAATAATTGGCGCGTACACTTCTGTTAGGTGTTTGGCCGAGCTCCTCCTCCTATTTGTGGTGTGCGCGTCTTGATGTTGTTCCACAAATGAAGGGACCAACAGTTTCAAGCCGACTCCGAACGGCAGATATTTTTATGAGGAGCTTTTTCATGGCAGAAATACACTCGGAGGTTTGCCATTGCCTGCCGAGGGGCGACCGCTACGAGTATTAAAAAAATGTTTTTATTAATTTTGCTTTCACTGAGATTCGAACCAACGACCTCTCTGTGAATTCCGAATGGTAATCACGCACCAACCCATTCGTCTACGGCGGCCGCTTGAATTTTTTCAAATTTTAGAAGGCCTTTAAATATTCTGAGTTATGCACCATAGGCCGAAAGCTGTACTCTTTTGCAGCCGACCTGCAAATAGTTTTGTCCGTGAAAAGGGAATTTTATGAATGGACACCTTGAAAGTACTTGGAAGATTTCAGTTAAATGTAAAACTGCAGTAAACAAAAAAATGTGAAAATAATTGGAGCAAATAAGTAACAAATGTCTAGCAATGATTGTTTTATCAAAAACCATCAAATAATATAAGATTTCGATTTCAGAATACATATAATAAATATATAAATACATACTTAGTAACCTCCATAAATGAGAAGGAAATGAGAGGCACCCACTTTTACAGACTTTCAGATAGTCAGGCGACTTTGGTAACACTTTTATCAAATGTAATCGCCTCAAAAATGACAAATGGCTGTCTGAACCTTCTCAACATGTTAGGGAACTTCCACAGAATATTATTCCACAAGCATCACAACTTTGATTCCAGGACATGGGGAAAACGAGGGAAATGAAATAGCGGACCATTTAGCTAAAAGAGGAAAACATGCCTCTATCATTTCCATGTGTTTACAAACAGTTCCACAGTAAAGATTTTCCTAGGAGGTGGAAGACGAAAATATTCGTTGAACACTGGCGAACTTCTGTTGGTTGCGCACTTCTGTCGAAACAATTCCCAACGCCAGACAGAGGAATTTCTGATAAGCTCAGCAGAGTAGACTTAAAACTTTTCACTGGTTACTTTACAGGTCACAATACCTGAGATATCACTTAGTAGTAGTAGTAGTAGTTCTTTATGTATTTATAAATATTGCATCTTAAATTTCAATAATTTATACAATTATTCATTTAAATATATAAATACATAAAGAAAGAAATAATAAATTTGTGGCAATAACAATGTTGTCTGTCACAGCTGAAAAATTAATCAAAAATTAAACTCTGCAATAAGAAATTCGCTATAGCGTATGGCTGAGTATAGTTAGTATTTACCAATTGTGGTCATTAAGTATATTTATTACTTCTGCTTCATTTAGCTTCGCTGCGTTTGCTTTTTGCCTTGCCATATTGATATCTTTTATTTTAATTTTGGTAAGAAGTTGGACACAGCAATCTTGCCAGTCTGTAGCTGTGATTTTCTTCAAACTTTAGACCGATGCTTAAGCCAAAACACATTTTTACTTAAGATGCCATGTGTTAGTTTGTGTGTGAGTCTGTTGCAATTATATTTATAAATGGTTTTCCAGATATACTTCATGTGTAGTTCTAAAGAATACATGTGGCTATATTCTAAATTAGTTTATAATGTTATTGAATAATTCGGAGGGAACTCGGGTAGTTTGAGGATTCTTTTAACAAAGTAACGTTGAAGTTAATTTAGTTTATCGAATAAGGCATACCCTCCAAACTTGCGGTGTGGGTTTGTATCGCTCTGCATACCGCTTGGAACAGCTTCCATTTTGATTTTAATGAAATGAATGGCTTCGCTAAAAAATCGTTCCATGTGCAATTAATACTAGCTTTTGCTGAAGTATTTCTGGCTTCTAAGTGCTTGCCGAATGCCATTTTGGGTGGGAGAATGACACCAAGATATTTATATTCGACCACCAATTGAATTTCTTCACCTTGGTGCCATAATTTTTCTGCCTGGGAAAGTCGTCCTTCTTCTTCTTAATTGGTACGATAACCGCTTACGCGATTTTGGCAGAGTTTAACAAAGCGCGCCAGTCGTTTCTTTCTCGTGCTAACCGGCGCCAATTGGACAGACCAAGTGAAGCCAAGTCCTTCTCCACCTGATCTTTCCAACGCAGAGGAGGCCTTCCTCTTCCTCTGCTACCACCAGCTGGTTCCGCATCGAATACTTTCAAAGACGGAGCGTTTGTATCCATTCGGACGACATGACCCTGCCAACGTAGCCGCTGGATCTTTATTCGCTGCGCTATGTATATGTCGTCGTAAAGCGCATACAGCTCATCGTTCCATCGTCTGCGATATTCGCCGTTGCCAACGTGCAAAGGTCCAAAAATCTTCCGCAGAACCTTTCTCTCGAACACTCCAAGCGTCGCTTCATCGGATGTTGTCATCGTCCAAGCTTCTGCACGGATGGTTCCATGTGTAGAAGTCCACGCAAGTGGGGAAAGTTTCTGATCGCCATTCACTAGGGAAAGTCGTCCACCTCTTCTAAAAACCATCATCTCCGATTTATTTGGGTTTACTTTCATATTCTATTCAGCGCAGTTTTTCTCCAGGTTATTAATCGTGGATTGCATGACTTTAGGGTTATCCGCCAGGAGAATAATATCATCGGGATAAAGAAGGAAGACTTATATTCATGCCCTCAACCAATAGTCCAACTTCCAAATAGTCGTTCAAATCATTTAGGTATAAAGTGAACAATAATGGCGACAACAGGCATCCTTGTTTCACACCAGTGCAAGTTTCAAACTAGTCGGATACTTCTTTTCCCGTTCAAACCGCAGATCTAGTATTCTCGTAAATATTATCTATCAGGTTCGTTATTTTACTAGATGTTCCCATCTATCGAAGTTTATAAATCAACGGTCTCCTCGGCACCTCGGATATCACTTAGTATATAAAATTAGTCTCTCTGTCGATTCTGTGAAACGGACACTGAAAATTTAGAGCACATTCTTTGCGAATATACTGCGCCAGACAGAAAAAGGCAACACCACCTTGGCCGTGCATTCATACAAATTATGAAACAAAAAACCCCAGAAAGCGCTTAAATTTTTAAAAAGTGTTAAAACAGATATTTTTTGTCTCAGTGCGCAGTAGCCTAATAATAATAATAATATCCGCCATAAATATTTCGATCTCAATCAACAAAGCGCGTCAGTTGATATTAAGCTTTACCACTTTCTCACGCAGGGAGTCTTCCTCTGCCATCACCATGAAATATCACCACAAATACTTTAAGCGTTCAAAACTTTGTATACTCTCATATTGCATAACCCTACCAACGGAGCTGCTTGATTGTTATTCCACTTTCAGTCTCTATGGGCCTCTTCTTTTCGCCAAGACTTACCAAGTGGCGAATAGATGAAGCAACTGGAAAAAAGAAACATATGTCGGCAACGCGGGAAGAGAGGACTTAAATTACATGTGTTGGTAAGGCAGTGCGGCCTAATGAGCTATAGTCATACTCGCTAGAGGCGAATCTTACTCGATAACTTTGATGTTGCTTTCGCATGCAAATTTTTCGTCAAGTTAATCGAGCATAGAGGTAGCGATCGGGGAAATGGCGAATAGAAGAGGCCTTATGTTGCTGTTATGCTCATACAGAATTTTGCTATCGAGCACTTCAGGGGGGGCCTCATCACCTGTCGTGCACGCTGTCACGCAATACAATAGAACAAGTATGAATGAAATTTACTTCTCCATCACCTCTTTAATTCGAAGTAGAAAGGAGAGCCTCCATTAGAGTAGCTTTATTATTGGTGTTCGTGCTGCTTTCCAACTAAACGAAGTTCAACTTCGCTTCGCTTTTCGCTATAAAATGGCATATATGAGATTTGTTTTTATTTATATAAAAACATAATAATATGATTGATTGATTGAATGATAATAACATGATCATACAAGATTGAAAACGTGTGTTATTATGGTATTTTTTTTTAAGTTTATGTTATTTTATATATATCATTTTATAAAATAGCGTATTTAGTCTAGACGCACTACACTAATTTTTCTTTCTTGACATGAAATTTTTACTTTTACAATTTCCAAAAAGATGTACTACCCTGAGACATACTTTAATGAACATATATATATTATGTAATACTAACATACATATGCATAAGTAATATTTCAGAAAATCTCTTGAAGAGCGCGTGTCACAGCCTAAGGTAAAAAAGCAGAATTTCTCAAGCACTCATGCAATTTATGAACAAAAAGTTATATATGTAGATGGAAAGGTAATATTTACAAACATATACATACATGTGTACATATGTACGTAGTATATGTAAATTTCCAAACAATTCTTTGTGCACCTTAAAATAATATATAAAATAAACGCTGAGAACCCACTACCATAAACATTAAATTATTTTTCCAAATTACATCTCTAAGAATAAACTCTAATGCATGAATGTAGTTGCTTGGAACAAATCCTCTCATACACACGCTACCTCATAGTTGGCAAGAATAGAAGCAAGTGATTATGCATACACACACACACAAACGTGCATGGCTTATGCCACCCGCCGATGATTGTTCATTTTGGATTAGACTCAGCTAAGTTCAGTTGAGTTCAAGCTTAGCGCAGATTTTTATTTGCATTGCGTGCCAGTAAATACTTTGTCCATTATGTTTAATGTGGTTTTAACAAATCGACATGCCTAAATAAGTAAGTGTATGACTAGCTAATACACATACACGCAAACATGACTTTTCGCACTCATGTGACGTAACGCAGCAGTGGTAAAAAAAATGTAATCTAAAATGGTTTGATGGCGTAAACGAATTCTATGCGAAAGCATGCATAATTACACACACATACACCCATACATTTGTACAAATGTACGCACATATACAAATTATTGTTTTTGGCTGAGACCAACCAAATTTATTACCCCATATTTCATTCAGGGTCCTAACTCAGGGTAAAGTTTTTCGTAAGGAAGCCTAGAGGATAAATAAGAAAGGGCAAGAAATTAAAGGAGGTAATAATTACTAAGCATTTTCGTTAGTTTACTTATTTGTACTGACCTTTCTCATGCATAAAATTTACACTTTAAATTACTATCATTAAGGTTAATTTTAGTATTAAGATCCATGCAATCAGTTTATATGGTTATGAAAGCATAGCAAAACCACTTGAACTTGTGCCTTAACCCATTATCGCCCAAAACGAAACTACAAGTGCTAATTGCTTTTTATTGTTATTAATTGCGTCGTACTGAGTGAAAGCAGATTAAAAAATAAATAAAATTGGGCAATGAAATTTTTACAAAGTAATAAAACCGAATTTTTATTATCTCCAAAAATATTGGTCCGGCGAAAATCGTTATAACATAAAATTTATATCAGCTATCAAAACAACTTTTATTTTATTCTCTTCTTTATTAAACGGACTATGCTAAGCAAAAATCTCATATAAATCTCTAAACGGCGCAATTTAGATTTGGCTCCTCTTATTAGGCGATGCACATAATTTTTAGTACGGTATCGGCTGCCTGTGCCAATTTATTTCGTTTGGGAATAAGTTCGTAGCGTTGTTACTTTTATTTAAACAAAAAACAATAATTATATCAGTAAGTTAATAAATTATGTATTCGCCGCTGCTGTTTACAATCTCTTCCCACCTCTCGACCAATTTGTTGATGCCGTTCCGCCAAAAATCGCCTGGTCTGGTGTTAAAGAAGTTATTGAGCTAGTTTTTAATGGTCTCGTTGTTACCAAAGGTTTGTTACCCTGCATATGGTTTGACAGGGAACGGAAAAGATAGTAATCGGTCAGTGCAAGGCCCGGAAAATACGGCGGAAGCTGAAGGATCTCCCATTCGAGCTCTTGGAGCGCGGCTTTGGCGACTTGTGCAACATGAGGCCTGGCGTTGTCGTGAAGGAGACTGGTTTGACCCTGACGAATAGTATCATTCACGCGATGTAGCTGGGCAATGTAGAGCTACTTGCTGACTGAGGCATTCCTTACGAGCATTTCCCAGTGCACCATGCCCTCCCAGTCCCATCAAACACATATCATGATATTTTTTGGATGAAGATCCGACTTGACTCTCGACTTAGACGTATCTCCTGGAGTCACCCACTCCTTTCTTTGCTTCATATTTATGCACAGACACCATTTCTCAACTCCCGTGGCGATTCGGTACAAAAAGCGCTGTTTGTGACCGCGTGTTGCTCAATAGTGGGCGAGATGCTGAGAAACAATTGGAAGGCGACTTTCTTCGTTTTTCTCGTTGAGCTTGTGAGGCACCCAGGCTCCCAAATTTCGGTAAATCCCATTGAATGAAGGTGATTGATAATCGTTTTATGATCGTAGTCCGGCAGACTGGTTTGGCGACCGTTGTCCTTCAAAAGTGATTTGAAACGTTTTCCATCGAATTCAGAAGACCTTCCGCTGCGGAACGTGTCATCGACGTCGCCATTTTTGAACTTTACGACACTAGCAGATGGCTTGGCAAACCAAACAAATTTTTAGGGCACCTGTTCAATACTTTTAGCTTAAAGGCACCTCTTCTCTTCGTTGCAGTATAAAACTCAGTATCCTGAACTTATTCAAACTCTGATTTGACGTCTGTTTCATCGTCCATAAGCACCCAGCTATATTTATGAATATCTTGTACAATTTTCGCTCACGTGTTTGATCACTCTTCTTTTGTTTACTATAGGGTTTTTCAGTAAGAGCGCTTCAACTTTTGAACTTTTTTGAATAAAACATTAAGTACGAAATTCGATTTCTTTCGCATGACCACCGGCTGCACGTTTTACGAAGTCCAATCGTTGAACCCAATTTTCGACCACTCTTTTGCATAAATCGGCCGAAATTCCATCAATTTCGCGTTCAATATTGGCTCTGAGCTCACAAATCGTCGCCGGCTTGTTACTGTAGACCAATGACTTCACATAACCCCAAAACGGGACGGCTTGTTAAATGGACCGTAAAATGGCCGTAATGCTCTTAAAGTAGCAGCAACAGAACGAGTATTTTCATAAAAAATTTGCACGATTTGCAATCGTTGCTCAAGTGTGTAGCGTTCCATGATGAAATGTATACTAATGAAGTTTACAAATGGCAAGCGAAAAATAAAAAATATTGCGTCGTTCGCCCCCCCTATCGGAAAAAAGTTGAAGCGCACCTATTGAACAACCCTATACTTCGATCGGGTTCTAAAATATTTTCATATAATCTTAAAAATCAATTTTGCATACTTTTTGGGCCCATTCTTCCGAAATACGGGCCTATATTGCAGCATCTCAAAGTCAGTTTTTTTCGAAATAATGTCACCACTCCTTTGACATTTGACTCCTACGCAAATTCCTTTTTTCTTCCCCTGTCTTCGTTCCACCGACAAGGTTTCATTCAACTTTTTTAACACAGAAACTACCGTACTTTTCGCACAATTTAAAGTTTTGCGTTGGCATTGTGCGACAAATTACATACCATTTTCTTGCTTTTTGAGCACAATTTTCTCCGCAAGTACATTTTGAAGAATACGTAAAAGTTACAAAAAGTGAATACACCAAGTTAATAATGACAAAAACCACTACGAATATGTATACTTCTTTCTTAATTATAGTTAGTCTTACGTAAGCGATGAGTATATACAATCGACTAGTTTTTTTCGTGACCATTCTTTAAAAGGTTGTGTAAACTTTGACAACTGATTTCGGGTGCTATTTAATCACTTGATGCGATTTTAAGTAAGTGAAAAAGGAGCATCAGTTTATCCTCGTTCGGAAAAGGTAATAAAAAATTGAAAAAACCATAGAATAATTGTATGTTATTTTTTGAACGGTGGTTAATTACTTATATTTTCAAATCAACCCTTGGCATTGTCCCATACATATATTTTTTATTGACAATGCATGTGCTTGGCCTCTATATGTGCCTAGTTCTATTTGTAAAGCTTTTATTTAGCAATGATTCCCAAATTTGCTCTGATTTTTTTCAGGTTCTAGAAAGCTGAATATCCTAAATCCAAAGGCTCGTAGTAAACTTAAAGCTATGTGGAAAAATTTACATAGTTCAAACCTAATTTAGATACAAAAAGTCATGTCCAAATACACTCTTTAAGGTTGAATATGTTTTTGAACTATTTCAGAGCCACTTTTTGGCTGTTTGACCGAGCCAGTAGTTTTTATACAGGCCATTTTCATGGCAGAAATATGCTTGGGTGTTATCCATTGTCTGTCGGGTAGCGACCGCCATTAGAAAAAACTTTTCCTATCATTAGGTGTGACCGGAGTTTCGCACTCGTGATAGTCGCGCTCAAACCCATTCGATCACGGCGGCCGCAGATCGATTATAAGCACATATTTTCAATATCTAAGTTGAAAAGTTGCCCCGCCTTTAATATTGCCTCATCCGGCCTTTTTAAGCTTGTAAACTAAAATTATTGCTCAAATTAAAGGTGTGGGTGCGGAGTGTTAAGTTTAAAAATAAAACTACTACTAAGTACGCAAAACTAATAATTGTTCATTGGGAGTACACATGGCATAGTGGCCAAATATTCAATGCACTTTCCAGCAGCAATAACTTGCTCCATTAGCTCCATCACAAGCCAACCCTTTTTTGTCCATTGTGGTCACCAGTTCCAAATCAAAACATTAAAATGATTCTTTGTTTAAAGTTTACCTTTTTTTAAAGGCTCATTCAAAAGTAACGCCTGGATGTCAGAGTGAATAATTCCTAGACGGTGCCTTTTCATGTCATCTTTGACATTTGTCAAATAGACAGTTGTATAATTCTACACGATGGAACAACGCGTTAAAATTATTGAAATTTATTATGAAAATAGCAAACGCAAAATTCGTTTTTTTTTTGTTTTGGTGGAAATAATTGTCCGAATTAGTGGATAATGCAAAGGGTAATGAAAAAATTCAAGAAACTGATTCTGTCGAGGATGGAAAAAGAACTGGCAGACCAGGGGGTCAATTCTCGTTCTGTGTAAAAGTGAAGTGACAAAAAGTTTTTATTTTTATCGCAGGCACTTTTCACTCTGTCTCTTCACAAACGATTATTTTGCGATTCTCGTAGCCATGAAACTTTTGCAAGTGTGCTATTCAATTTAAATAATTTAATCATTTCAAATGGCATTTGTTTTGAAGCTGGAGTAAATTTAAAGAAAATATGTCGCAAATAATGCTTGGGCTTGATTTGGAGCAAAGAGTTCGTGATAAGAAAAGATACAGGGTCCGACACGCGAAGTGTAACCAACTTCAGACCGCTAACAGAGGTTAAATAATAGTCCATAGTATTGTTTACAAGCACTCGGAAGCATTTCGCCGAGAGTAAACGCGAAAGAAGAAAACCACTAATGGAATTCAAACGTAACAGTATGATTGCATTTATTTTTGGCTGGAAAATAACAACCAGAGATTATTCGTGGGTTCGAGCACCTTAAAGTAAATAAAGCTTTTATTTATCGCACCATTACTCATTACAATGATACTGGTAGCATCGCGAAACGTCATGGAGGTGGTCATCAAAAGACTGCTACGTCACGTCAAATGTTTCAAAAAGTAACGAAACGACTTGAGCGAAATCCCCGAGGAAGTGCCAAGCGATCAATTTCCAAACATTGAGTTTTCTGACGAGACATTTTTCAAACTGAGCAATTCATAAACTAACAAAACAATAGGGTTTATTTGACCGATATATAATATTATCGGGAAAGTATTCTGGATCCGATGGATTATTCTCTTTGCGTCGTTTTGCAGAGCAAGGTCCGAACTAAAAGATTCGCTAGTCTAGAAGCGCTGAAAACAGCAATTGTCCGCGAGTGGGCCGCAATACCTGCAAGTCACATTCGGGCAGTTTGCGATTAGTTTCTGGACCATCTCAAATCCATAGTCAAGACAAAACGTGGTCATACTCAGCAAAAGTTAATTGATTCTTAATTTTGTTTTATTTTCACACATTTTTTACTTTGCATTGAATAAAGGTGATTTTCCAAACAAAATTTAGGGCCCTTTTAATTGGTTACACTTCGAGTGCCGGACCCTGTAAGATAACGATTTTTAATCCTATTTTGAAAATGATTTGATATTCATAGGAACTTGTTGATAGAGCTGAGAAACTGAGACAATAATATTTAATTATAAAATTTATTCAAATTCGTATATTTTGTTCCAAAATATTTCTTCAAATGCTACATTTGTTTAAACCATTGTTAAAGCCAATATATTGTTTGACACCTCCTTAAAAAAACACCAACAACATGCGTACACAGCCACAAACAACTTTCCTCACGGTAAAGCTACAACACAAGCCAAAAACACTGTTCAAAAAATAAAGGCTTTGATAGTGATTTTGTACCTACAAGTATAAAGACCTGAAAAACTGTTTTTGAAAATATCATAAAAGCTATGACAGTTTTTCAAACCCACACAAAAGAGACTTTTAATTAAATTTACGCAATGAACAAAAAGCTAGAATAAAATGTGAACTCAAAAAATAAAAAAGGCATTTCAATTTAACAACTCAAATATCAAGTCGCAAACACAAGGAGATCAAGGAATCGACTTGATATTGACCTGATATCGACTTTTATAAAAGTAGAGTTCATTCTACAACAATCTATATATATAAAAATGAAATGATGTTCGTTCGTCCGCATTTTTTAGGGCCGATACGAGGCCAATTTTATTCGTTCTTTTTTCATATTATAGGGATCCACTAGGGGAAGGTTTTTAGCAAAAAAAAATTTCTTTTAAATATTTTCTTCATATAAAAAAAAGAAAAAATCAAAATATTGTCCAAAACAAAACTTGCTCGATTGTTAGATTAAAGTAAGTTTCGAATCGACATTCATTTTATGTGTACAACTTTTTTTGAATTTTTTGTATTTGTATTGTGATACAGAAATGTATTGTATACAGAAATTTCAAATGATTCGAATGAAAATTTTTTTTTTTTTTTATTTCTTCCATAAAATATTACACCTGTCGTTAGACAATAAGTAATTTGATTTACAAAAAGATGGAATGAGAGTGATATTGAAGGGCCAATGCCCCCAAGCTCATTTAGAAGAAATATATACATATTATTTAAAAACAAGTGGTTAACAAACAATGATATATACGATTAGTTGACAATTGATTACAAGGATTTTGCAAGATCTGTTGGTGTTTGACGGTTAAGCCGACTTTGGGTAGATTTTTCTTTATTTGGTAGTCTTCTCATCATAGGATTTGTATGCGTTAATAGTCTATTTATGTGTCTTCTGCTAGCGCTTTGTATTGTTTCAATAGTATCGATGTCAAGGTCGCGATGAATATCTGCGTTAGGTATGTACCAAGGTGCATTAGTTAAGGTCCTAAGTATTTATGAAAATAATGTTTCAATTCAATTGAGCAATGCTTTCTTTGACCAATTCTATATGGAAATGAATGCGTTTGCAAACGATGTTTTCGGCTATGAACAAATGTTGGAATCGAATGAAAAAGGAAAGAAACGCGAAATGATAAAAAAAATTCTTGGAAAATTTAAAATGAATGGTGCTTCATTGGAAAAATTCAAAGGTAATAAGAACATACACAAGATAAAGTTAGAATTCGAATTTTTAGATTTATTTTGTTTATTTCTCATTTTTTTCAGAAGTACACCACACAACAACTCATTCCAACTCTGATTTTGAAATCCTGTTGGAATTGGTGATCGATAATTTTGTCACTATAATGGTCAATGGAAATTTGCGTGTATCAGACCCTGCATATTATTTACCATATCAACTTTTTATGGAACCTATGGACCAAATGAACACAAAAAAATAATTTAGTTTTGTTTTGATTTTTTGCAACATTTTGGTTTTCAGTTAATACAATAAAAACAATACTGTTTTTTCGGGAACACAAAATTCTAAATTTATTACGTTGTTTGTTTAGAATTTTTTTAGAAAAAAAGTAAATTTTTTGGTTTTGAGGAAATTTGTTTATTGTTGCTATTTGTGAAAGCGTAGATATTTGTAAGTATTTGACTATAATCCTAAAAGTTAATGGAATACCACTATGACACATAGAAAACATTTTTTCAAAGGGGTGTTTTTCGAAAATTATAAAAAAAATTGTTTTAAAAAATTTTGAAGAAATAAAGTAAAATAAAAAAATTTCGAAAGCATGAAATTTTTTCAAAACCAAATTTTCCTCAAAAAGATAAAAGAAATTTCTTCGAAGAGGTGTTTTTCTAAAATTACAAAAAAAAAATTTCAAAAATTTTAAACAAATAAAATAAAATAAAACTTTTTCAAGGGTATGAAATTTTGTCAAAACAAAATTTTCTGAAAACCAAACAAAATTTAAAAAAAAAAATGGTGTTTTCAAAGCATTTCATATTCCACTATTAATAGAGAATACATTTTTTCGAGGGGGTGTTTTTCAAAGCGGACAAAAATCTTTTTTAACAAATCAATTTAAACTTTTACAAAAGTATGAAATTTTTTCAAGAACAAAATTTTCTCAAAAACGTTAAATTAAAAAAAAAATTGTTTTTTCAAAATATTTAATTTTCAGCAATTAACTGAGAAGAAATTTGTTAGAGCGAAGTGTTTTTCAAAACTTCAAAAAACACTTTTTAACCAAAAAAAATAAACCTTTTTTCAAAAACAACAGGAATGATAACATTGCCTAACAATTTCTGCACTTTTGCACAGTCTAAAGAGGCATTGATACACAGTGTATTTCCAAACATAGTTCAACATTACAAAAACCTTGATTGGCTCAGCGAAAGAGCAATTTTAGCTGGGGAAAAATAAGGACGTCAATGATATAAATTCAGCTATTTTAGATCAAATACCTGGTGACATAGTTGCGTATAAGTCAATGGACACTATTACTGATCAAGATGAGGTCGTAAATTATCCAACTGAGTTCTTAAACTCACTCGATTTGCCAGGCTTACCACCTCATAATTTACGATTAAAAATTGGAGCACCGATTATTATGCTGCGCAATAGTAATGTGCCCCGACTTTGCAACGGTACCAGACTCGCTGTGAAGAAGCTAATGGGTAACGTTATCGAAGCAACAATTTTGAAAGGGAAGTACAAAGGAGAAGACGTTTTGATACCCAGAATTCCACTGATTCAGACGGATTTACCATTCGATTTCAAACGTTTGCAGTTCCCTATTCGCCTTGCCTTCGCTATGAGAATTAATAAGGCGCAAGGACAGTCTCTACAAATGTGCGGTATTAATTTAGAATACCCAATTTTTTCTCATGGACAATTGTATGTAGCTTGCTCACGAGTTGGCAAACCATCGTCATTATTCACGCGAAAGATGAAAAAACCAAAAACGTTGTCTACCAAAAAGTGTTACAATAAAGTTCGAATGAAATTGTATCAAAGAATATGCTTTGTTTCGTATTAATTTTATTCTCTTTCAGCAAATCATTGAATTTATCGTCTAGCGAAGCGGGCGAGGGTACGCTAG